>AP025044.1:32278319-32297500 GCA_036186865.1 Eustoma russellianum
ACTTGCCATAAATAAATGGCCAGCCCATATACATCAAAAATTGATGAAAATTTCGTGCTACACATGGTATGATCAGCCAAAATACTTTCCATGTTGGCACACACAAATCATCCCACATTTAGGCCAAAATGTGAAGATTACAATTTTAATTTTGTCACATGTTTATGGGACCACTTTAAATCAGCCAAGTGCTGAGATTTAAAGTATATATTATATATATTATGTATAACATAATATATATATCATGTGCAAAAGTTGGAATTCAAATTAGAGAAAAATCGGGGTAATCGATAAATATCGAAAATTCGGTTTTCTACGCACATAACATGGAACGTTTTTCTTGAACATCATGTGACACGTATCTAGACACTTTTCACGTATAATATACATCTTAAAGTGTTCTAGAAAATTAAATTAAGGGCTGATTGGAATGTTACATGTGTGTATTATTAAATGTGCACTATTTTACAAAGTTAACAAAAATAAATTTCAGCACATGTATATACATCTTCCAACGCACATACAGATGAGATGGAGCACATGTGGAGCCTTGTTGGCATATTGATTGGTCAAGGATCAATCATACAATATTGATGAATCAAAGAGAGAAGCTACAAAAGGTAAGTATTCAACATATATCTCTCTTATGTCACATGCTGAAAATTTCAGCATACTAACATTATCATGGCCGATTTTCTCATGTTTAAGGTGACATATTTTGTCATCTTTTATTAAAGGATTAATTGAAGATGTTATGGAAATGATTTGAATATTATGTAAGGTAATAAAGTGTGATATTCTACATATCACACATGCTGAAATTTTTCAGCATGTGTGAAGTGATGGTGGACGAATTCTAAGGCTATTGTGTGTCCAAATTCATTTCTCAATTGATAGCAAGACTTACCATGTATGGTTGATTCATTTTTATGATAAAAAATTCAAAGAAAGATGGTAAATAATCTGAATTTTATTTCATAATGCACATGCTGAAAAATTCAGCATGGCAAGGTGATAATGGCCGATTTTATGGTTTGAAAAAGGGGAGATTTCTTGTCTTGCAATTTATGATGGAATTTGTGAGTTATGGTATGAATTTATGGTTGATATTGGCACATGTTTAAAGTGTTAATCTCAGATTTTTCCATGTCATCTTGATGACAACATTGAGCCAATAAAGAGGTGCCAAGTAAGCGACGACTAAATGATGATCTAATAGAATGATGCCAAGTAAGCAAAGCATTGTCACAATGATGTCTTACACTCTCTCAAGGACTTAAAAGACAATTTTCAAGAGGGGAGAAACCCTAGGAGGGACGGCTGCAATTAAAAAGAGAAGAGGAGAGCAAACAAAACAAGGCCAAGCATTGCAAAATCAAAGTGATCAAAAGCCTAGTTCTTCTTCTTCTACATTCTCTTTCTTTCTTTCTTCTTGTAAGCCTATTGTATTCATATTCTTTCAAGCTTGAATAGGCTTCATATAAACCACCATTCATACATCTTTGTAAAAGATTGATCAAGGTGTGATCAATCTTCATTCTAGCGAGGTGGTGGTGTTCATGTGAATTGTACTCGTCATACAAGGTTTGTAAAGGGTTGGAGTTGGTGTGTAACTCCATCAACCCTGTGGTAAGGTGTTTTTGAGTTGTGTGATTAGTGTGAACCAAGGAAGGTGTTCCTTGAAGACTGGAGTAGGTTGTTGATAACCGAACCAGTATAAAATTCTTGGTGTTATTTACTTTCAGCACTGATTTTCTGTTTCAGCACTGTTTACTGTTTTTAATCACCTTGGTAAAAATAGTAAACGAATTTCAAAAATTACGAAACTTTCAGAAAACATAGTCACACGTTCTAGAGTTCTTTTGGCGCAAGTTTAAACCCTTTTGGACAAGTATAAGTCATTCAAACGTCCAAAGTTCTGAGACTAGTGCAGTCTGATTTTCAGGCTTGCAAAGGTTGAGACTTTGATCGTATTTGACTAACTTCCCAAAAGAATTTTTCAAAACTGTTTCAACCCATTTAAATATAACATATAAGGGGTTAGTGATTAAATTTTCAAAGCATTTGGAGTTGTGTACGAATTGGAATAAAATTTTCAAATCAGTGTATCGGTTCTGGCAGATTTGCGCAATCTGACCACCAACGAATTTTCAAGGGGTTAGAGGTTGAATTTAAATCTGAAATTTTTAGGAGATACTCATAACATCTGATTCTAAGTTCTCTCCAAATTTCAGAATTTTTGAAGTCCTACAACCTAGTTTTCAAAACGTTTTAAAACTGGTCCTGAAAACAGAAACTGTTTTCAGAACTTGAATTGTTCAAGTTTAAAGAAATTTTAAAAACCACATTTTCCGCACCCACTATTCAACCCCCCTTCTAGTGGTGCCTTGCAGATCCTACAATTGGTATCAGAGCGCGGGAACACTCACAACAAAAAGATCCAACGATCTTTGTGAGATGGCAACCACTAACGACAAAACCGAGCAAGAAGGTATGTCAAGCCAAATGCCTCCACTATTTGAAAATTAGGTAAATTCTGATTCTGACTCGGATTCTGAACTATCTTATGATGATTTATATGTTGAATATCTTGAATTACATAAGTTTGCTAGAACTCTTGCAAAACAAAAGAAGCGATTAATTGAAAACAAGAAGATGTTAGAATCTTCTAACGAAAATCTTGTCGCTCAATTAAACGATTCTAAAGAAGAGTCATCATGCATCATCAATGCATTAAAGTCTGAAATTTCATCACTGACATCCGAGAACACTGAATTGAAATCCGAAATTTCGAACTTGAAATCAAGGAATACGGATGTAGAGAAAAAGGTGAAACAATTTGATACGGGATCGAACATGCTAGATCACATCATTTCTTCTCAAAAGCATGATGGTGACAAAACCGGACTAGGATACGTTGAGAAAAGTAAGCCACAAAATAAACCAACTAAATTCATCCCATCTAAGAAAATAGATGCATCAAAGACATATGTGGCATCTAAGAAGACGCATAGGCCTTTTCTTATGACATCTCAATGTGCTTCTTCTTCACATCACGCAAAATATAATTATGTGCCATATAGGTATGAGAAGAAACAAGTGATGCATACGCGACACTCATATCACAAAAATGCATCTAGATCACGTCACGTACATGCAAAACGAAATGCTTATCAGAAACCATACTACATGCATGATGGGATTCTTGGCCAAAGGCCAAACGCATTTGTCCCTAACATATATTATGTTGCCTTCTCATCACCTTTCTCACCTTTTGGAAGACCTAGAAAGGTCACCCAAATGTGGGTACCAAAAGGGACATTTTCAAAGGGTTGAATAAATAACCCTTACGAACGCACATATATGAAATGCATGATTTTTCTTTACAGGCATCTTTTGATTTGCTTTTCAAACTAAAGGGGGAGAAAAAGCATGATTTAAGGGGGAGAGAGAAAGACTAATTGCATAAATTGCATAAATTAAGGGGGAGAGAGAGACTTTTATGCATAATTGAAGGGGGAGCGATAGGATTTAAATCATGTGCATAAGTTATTTTGAAAATCATCAAAAGGGGGAGATTGTAGAGAAAAAGGGTTTTGAGTGATTTTCAAATGCATGATTTAAATGTGCACAAAAACGAGCATAAGATATAAACGTGCATAAGTGTACATGTGTGCATGATAACTTGCCATTACTTGCCTTATTTAGCTTATATATTATGTTGCCGTACTCACGAGCCATGAAGCATTAAAGCTTACATCATATGGCGAACATTTGTTGAGTTTATACTATTTTCAGGTGCCACCATTAATGAACTAAACTAGTTCATTAAGTGAAGTACTTAGTTTAATAAACTAAGTAGTTCATTAAAGGAAGCTACATTTGGAAAAGGCACAAAGGCAACAAGGCTAAGGAAGGAAAGTCCTCTCCTCCTCCCCATATTTAATTCACACGCCTATTGTTACACCCGTGCCTTGGGATAAATAAAAGAAAAAAAGAAAAATAAATTAAATAAATAATAATTATGACATAAATCCCAAACTAAATAGGATTTGAAAAATAGGATATACTTTGCATAGAATCTAAATCCTACCATAACTAACAAATTCTTAAAACTTATCCTACCATTTAATTAACCCTAAACTAAACCCTATATATTTCTATAAGCCAGCTGCCTCCCTCACGCACACAAAAAAAAAGAGAGAGAAAAAGGTGCAAGCGGCTGCACCCCTTCAATCTTCAGTGACGTCATCAACTATCATCAACATCATATATTTTGATTTGTTTTGTTGCTTGTCGGCCAAAGCAGCACAAAAAGGAAAAGTTATATATATACTTCTTTGCACATCACACAGCCGAGTGTCGAGGAGAGGAATAGAGGGTTTGTTTCCTCCAACATCTAATCCAATTCGTATACGGTATATTACAGCAATCGATGTAAGTAATTTTCTTATACTTGCTATGTTTTTACGAAATCCATACATTATATTTTGTATAAAAACATGGACCGTACATAAGTACATGTGGTTGCATAGATGAATGAATATATGTATGTGTGTGGGATCGTTTATGTACATATATGTATGAGAATGTGAAATTTGAAAATTGTTATAAAAAAAAGGGGGCGAATAGTTCTGGCCGTGTATTTTGCAGAATTTAAGGTGGCTGTTGTATTTGAAGAAATGGAAAATAGCGCATGACTTTATATTTTATAATATAAAGTATATTAATATGCATGGGTACATTGTTGTATATCTTATAGTATAAAGTATATTAATATGCATAAACACATTGTTGTATGCTTATGATATATATGTATTTATGTACCGCGTTTTCAATAAAAAATTTATAGGAGCCATAATTTTGTAAAAAGAAATAAAGGCCTTACAAGAATTTCTATTTGGCCTTTACTGTATGCTGCCGTGGGGGAGAAAGTAATTGGGTATTGTGGATGAAATTTTCATATATTTATAATAATATACAAATCTTATGTGTATGGTTAAGCATATATATCTGCATGTACAAATGGTAAAGTGTGTGTGAAACATGTATAATGGCCGAGACTTTCATGTTTTCAAATGGATAGGGATAAAAATTTGAGTATGTATACACTCACACCGTAAATATATATATATATATATATATATATATATATATATATATATATATATATATATAGAAAGCTATGAATTAATTATTTCAAATCAGTCAAATTAACCTTTATTATTAGGTATTGATGTTTATACTACAATTGTCTAGATTCGAGCCTAGAGGAGAAGGAAGTTAATCCGTCAAAAAGGTAGGTGCCTCTTCCCCCTCAAACGAGTATGATTCATGCATGCTTTGATGGTATACTAGTGTGTTTCGTTGTTTTTAATTGTCTATGTTGTAAATTGTGTTTCGTTGTTTTATTTGCTTAAGTTGTAAATTTTGTTTCGTTGTTTTTATTTGTTTAAATTGTAAATTTTGTATATGTTGGAAAGCATGAGATATATTGTTTATGGCTGCTATGTGCGTGTATGTGTGTGAAATTGGTGGTATGATTGAATCGAAAACAAAATAACCTTAAAGAATTGGAAAAAAAAGGGGGCTTTTACATTAGGAGCCTTTAAAAAGTTGTGTGTTGGCCTTAGAATAGGTTCCTATAGATTGGAAATAGGAGAAAATGGGGGTTGGGATCGAAAAACAAATCACAGCGCGGGTTGCCACTGGTGGAACATCCAATTAAATGAATAAATAAACAATTAAATTTAAGCAGAGAACAGGCCGGCCAACGGACCGGGTCGACTGGCCAGCGGGTCGGGCCGAAGGCGGCCCATTAACCTCTCAAAAAAAAATGTATCGGGTCTGGCGGATCAGGCCAGAGAAATATAATTAAATATCAATAAATTCAAAAAAAATATAAAAGGTTAAAATTAAATTATTTTCACTTAATTTCTAAAGTTTTGTAAATTTAAGTAATTAAAAATTAATAATAATAAATAGGATTAAGTAATGGAAACATAGGGGAAATTAGTAGAAAATTCTAGTAAATTAATACAAGCTAAGGAAAAATGAGGGGATACTAAATAACAACTTTTCAATGTTCTTAAAATTTACTAAACTAAATATTGTGTGCCGGAGATGGTGAGGATGGGCGTACGGGCCCCAGACGATTAGTGTTGAGTGCCGGAGTTGGTGAGGATGGGCGCACGGGCCCCAGGCGATTTTGTTGTTGCATTCATGGCACGTGCATTGCATTGGAGTGGGCTGAGATGCACGGGTCTCAGACGCTCGAGTGGAGAGGATCATGGTGTACGGGCCATGGATACTTGGTTACGGTGGATCGTGGTGCACGGGCCACGGGCATCGGTTGGGGTGGATCGTGGTGCACGGGCCACGGGCATCCGCAAGGGTGGATTGTAGTGCACGGGCTACAGGCATCCAGTCAATCCCGGGATCATGCATTGCATATAGGTCTAGGGCATATTGCATGACATGATTCTTGTTGCGTGTGACACGTTAATTGAGCATGCATCACGTGCTTGCGCATTTTTCTGTGGAGTGCTTTACTTACCGCATTTACTTTATCTTATGCATGTTACCTTATATTTATGTGCTATGTGTTATATCATGTTTATGTGCTATGTGGCTATATCATTTCGGTATGTACGTTTTGTATTTGTGTGAGGCGGGCATCTACTGGGTGATTTCTGTCACTCACCCCTACTTCCCAGGTGAACCGGATGAGGACTACGAGCACATCTTCATTGAGGACGGGGCAGACATAGCAGAGTGGGCTGGTTGAGAGCTGCGGCTAGGATATGAGGGGACGCTGCAGCTGTTTGGTTCCTATTATATTTTGAGGATTTCCATGCACTACTTTACTATTTTATTTCTAGAGTCTTTATTCAGTAATGTAATGACGATTAATGGAGTTTAATTTAAGCTATGATTTACGTTTCCGCGAGGAAAAAATTTCTACGTTATTTTTGACGTGTAAGAGATTGATTCGACGCCTTGTATTCTCCTCAGCGAGATACGGCGGGTGCACTGTTTCCGATGCTAGGGTTCGGGAGCGGGGCGCTACAGGTGGTATCAGAGCGAGGTTTCAGATCCGCCTCGGAAACGCAGGATTAATTAGATCACTTAGACATAGGTTACGATCTTTTGTAAAATTTCGATTTTACCCCTAATAAACAAAGTAGACATAAGATATGATCTTAGACATAGGTTATGATCGGGTTATAGGAGGTGTGTGCCGATGGTGAGCTTTCCTTGTCTAACTATCGATTTATCGGCGTTCAACCTTCCAACTTATTATTGACTAACCCGATTTCTTCTCATGAACTTAGATAACAGGAAATACCTCCACGACGTAAGCCAGCTGGGAATGGTGGTGAAAACCACCGGAATCAGGGGATTATCCCCAAGCACTTGAAGATGGCATGGTCACCATGACCAACACCTCAGCACAGCAGCATCAGCAGTTGAACCAGCATGCACCGCCTCCACCGCCATCTCACTCGGACCTAAGATTCTTCGACAAGGAGATGCGGAGAAATGATGTCGCAGCACAACTGACACCGCCGACCACTTGGATCTAATTTCGGAATGAGTTAAAGAAGTACTACGTTTGCGACTGTGCGATCTTTCAGAGCATGGTTCTAGATTTACGATGGAAGCATAGGTTTAGGCTATGATCTTAGAAATTAAGTTACGATTTTCCCCTAGGTCACGATCTTAGGCATAAGTACCGATTTTTAGGTGTAACCAGTGATTATATATTGGGCATGTTATCGGAAATAAAACGTGACCTTAAAAATTTAGTGATAATCCTACCCGTAAGTCACAATTTTAGACATAAGCGACGATCTTGATTAAGAGAGGATATTTGACTTAAGCATTGACTTTAGTCATAAACGCCGATTGTATACTAAGTATGATTCGAAAATAAGAAGTGATCTTAGACATAAGTGGTAATCTGAACATGAGGCGATGATTTGAACATAAGCACTGATCTTAGTCATAAGCTGTGATTATATTCTAAGCATTGAACTTAGAAATAAGTAATGATTTTAGACGGAAGAAATGATGATACTAAGTATCGATTCTGGAAATAAGTCATGACATTAGACCTAAGTGATGATCAAATAAGGGATATGTCCACGTATACCTGAGGGTTGATTATAACCATTTATATAATTCCTTAGATCCGACCCCTGCAAACCCGGTACCATTATGATAAATGAAGCAAGTTTACGCCTCTACCTCGACGATAGTGTCAGAACATGACTAGGTCTAAGTTAGGATCGTAGTTCTGAAGAGACGGTCTGTAGTGAAACGAATTACTAAGAAAGGGATTTATTAGCATTATGATCAGTAGAGTTTAACAAAGAATACCGTACAAATGGGTTTACAGTTATAATTAAGATGTTGAATTTTGGGTTGTCGATAAGCCGAAGATATTAGTCGTATTAGGGATATTGATTGATATTAATAAGCGGGCATTACTAAAATAAGTACAGTGGAATGACAAATTATTACAAATTCGGGTTAAGTGTTGATTCCTAGGAACATGTAAGTACGGATGTATCGAGTAGGCTTGAACTGAAATAGAGTAAGTATGAACACACAGTGGGTGCTTTTCAGGTGAACGTAACTAAATTAGAATTAGCGGTCGAAATAACCAAGTAAAGATGTACGGTGTACCAGTGTGGTGCGCAGAAGCATGATGGATTAGAATTCCCTAAGTCGATCAATATTTAATGTGACATGCTAGGATTGGACAACTTAAGTAAAAGATTTATCAGAAACGGTACTTAGGTGGGTTTTCCATTGACGTTAAGGGGTGACTTAGGAAAAATTATACGAAGTATTGGACTCTTATTTTCAATAGGTTAAACGTTTTCTTATAAGTACGTATACCAATATATATCCTACATTTCAAGGTATTTCAAAGGTTTTTTTTGGCCTCTAAATATTCCAACTACTTTCATTTTTTATAGTATATTAACCTTGCAAGGCTATATTCATTTCTAAATTCGTATAGCCACCTAATGGAATTTCGACTATCCCTCACAAAACTGATATATTTTAAAATAATGACGTTTTCGAAAAGCAATATGTTTGCATGTTTCTTATATTTTCTCAAACTTTCGTTTAGCTATATTTATTTTGCTAAAATAATTTTATTCGTCAACTATCGATATTGCAAATATTTTACCATTAAAAGTTTTTGAATATATTTATATGATTGCGATGAACTTATTTAGTTTTGCGAAGCGGAAATAATTTCAAAATGTATGTACTTATTTTTGAAAAAGAGGGGTACCTTATTCAAATTGTTTTATGAAACTTCACAATCATCGAGTTTTCAATTGTTGCATTTTGAGAAACAAAACATAGCTTTCAATATATATATTTTGTTGAGAAAAAAAAAGATACTGTGTTCAAATCGCTTTGTGAAAAAAAAATTACGATTGTTGTGCCTCAATTGTTTTAAAGCGGTTTTAACCGTAATACTTTTGCGAACAAGTTATATCGTTGCTTTATAATGGTAAGTTGAGACACCGCGCCGCGAAAACAAATATATGATACTTTGGTTATTGTGTTTACAAACATTAGAAGGTACATTATTTTAAACAGTTAATGCTATATTCCAAATTATAGTTATGTAAGCCACTTTCTTTAAATTGAAGAAGAATATGTACATACTCATACTTCGTACATTAGGTCGTTGATGACATCTCTGAAAAAAAGTAAGGACATGATCATAGAGCTAGTTTGTAAGTATATAAGAATTGATTTTGAGCACTTGATTCTATAATTATGAAGTGACATGATTAATACATTGGAAGGCTTGATGGGTATTTTGGATGGTCATGTAACTAGGAGATGAATCATATATAATGAATTTAAGAATTCAACATTGTAGATTGCAAGAAAAAAAAATAAAGTTGAATGATACACGTCAGGTGGTGTTGGTAGAAGTTTATAAGTTGTGATTATAGAGAATTAAGTTAAAGATTGTAGTACACCTAGGAACTGACCTTAGAGGACTGCGGATGACCGCGGATATAAGTACGTTATATGGTGACAATACCCTAAGCTTGATTCTAGAGTTTTAAGAAGTATAAAGGAGGTAGGTTATGATCTTAAATAAGCGGAGAAAAATGGACTTATAAACTACCTTGTTGGGTACAAGGAATGATTTTCGAGGACTTAGCCTATGATAATGAAGTGAAATGGTTAATGTATCACAATATGTAACGGATATTTAGCATGGTCATTATGATTGGTGAATGGATCAAATAGAACCATACTAAGTCACTGATTATGCCATACGCAAGTTTCGAGGACGAAACTTATTGTAAGAGGGGGAGGTCTGTTACACCCGTGCCTTGGGATAAATAAAAGAAAAAAAGAAAAATAAATTAAATAAATAATAATTATGACATAAATCCCAAACTAAATAGGATTTGAAAAATAGGATATACTTTGCATAGAATCTAAATCCTACCATAACTAACAAATTCTTAAAACTTATCCTACCATTTAATTAACCCTAAACTAAACCCTATATATTTCTATAAGCCAGCTGCCTCCCTCACGCACACAAAAAAAAAGAGAGAGAAAAAGGTGCAAGCGGCTGCACCCCTTCAATCTTCAGTGACGTCATCAACTATCATCAACATCATATATTTTGATTTGTTTTGTTGCTTGTCGGCCAAAGCAGCACAAAAAGGAAAAGTTATATATATACTTCTTTGCACATCACACAGCCGAGTGTCGAGGAGAGGAATAGAGGGTTTGTTTCCTCCAACATCTAATCCAATTCGTATACGGTATATTACAACAATCGATGTAAGTAATTTTCTTATACTTGCTATGTTTTTACGAAATCCATACATTATATTTTGTATAAAAACATGGACCGTACATAAGTACATGTGGTTGCATAGATGAATGAATATATGTATGTGTGTGGGATCGTTTATGTACATATATGTATGAGAATGTGAAATTTGAAAATTGTTATAAAAAAAAGGGGGCGAATAGTTCTGGCCGTGTATTTTGCAGAATTTAAGGTGGCTGTTGTATTTGAAGAAATGGAAAATAGCGCATGACTTTATATTTTATAATATAAAGTATATTAATATGCATGGGTACATTGTTGTATATCTTATAGTATAAAGTATATTAATATGCATAAACACATTGTTGTATGCTTATGATATATATGTATTTATGTACCGCGTTTTCAATAAAAAATTTATAGGAGCCATAATTTTGTAAAAAGAAATAAAGGCCTTACAAGAATTTCTATTTGGC
The DNA here is from genome assembly GCA_036186865.1 of Eustoma russellianum. Lineage (NCBI taxonomy): Eukaryota > Viridiplantae > Streptophyta > Magnoliopsida > Gentianales > Gentianaceae > Eustoma > Eustoma russellianum. The sequence goes on from AP025044.1 coordinate 32,289,633, forward strand.
CTTTACTGTATGCTGCCGTGGGGGAGAAAGTAATTGGGTATTGTGGATGAAATTTTCATATATTTATAATAATATACAAATCTTATGTGTATGGTTAAGCATATATATCTGCATGTACAAATGGTAAAGTGTGTGTGAAACATGTATAATGGCCGAGACTTTCATGTTTTCAAATGGATAGGGATAAAAATTTGAGTATGTATACACTCACACCGTAAATATATATATATATATATATATATATATATATATATATATATATATATATATATATAGAAAGCTATGAATTAATTATTTCAAATCAGTCAAATTAACCTTTATTATTAGGTATTGATGTTTATACTACAATTGTCTAGATTCGAGCCTAGAGGAGAAGGAAGTTAATCCGTCAAAAAGGTAGGTGCCTCTTCCCCCTCAAACGAGTATGATTCATGCATGCTTTGATGGTATACTAATGTGTTTCGTTGTTTTTAATTGTCTATGTTGTAAATTGTGTTTCGTTGTTTTATTTGCTTAAGTTGTAAATTTTGTTTCGTTGTTTTTATTTGTTTAAATTGTAAATTTTGTATATGTTGGAAAGCATGAGATATATTGTTTATGGCTGCTATGTGCGTGTATGTGTGTGAAATTGGTGGTATGATTGAATCGAAAACAAAATAACCTTAAAGAATTGGAAAAAAAAGGGGGCTTTTACATTAGGAGCCTTTAAAAAGTTGTGTGTTGGCCTTAGAATAGGTTCCTATAGATTGGAAATAGGAGAAAATGGGGGTTGGGATCGAAAAACAAATCACAGCGCGGGTTGCCACTGGTGGAACATCCAATTAAATGAATAAATAAACAATTAAATTTAAGCAGAGAACAGGCCGGCCAACGGACCGGGTCGACTGGCCAGCGGGTCGGGCCGAAGGCGGCCCATTAACCTCTCAAAAAAAAATGTATCGGGTCTGGCGGATCAGGCCAGGGAAATATAATTAAATATCAATAAATTCAAAAAAAATATAAAAGGTTAAAATTAAATTATTTTCACTTAATTTCTAAAGTTTTGTAAATTTAAGTAATTAAAAATTAATAATAATAAATAGGATTAAGTAATGGAAACATAGGGGAAATTAGTAGAAAATTCTAGTAAATTAATACAAGCTAAGGAAAAATGAGGGGATACTAAATAACAACTTTTCAATGTTCTTAAAATTTACTAAACTAAATATTGTGTGCCGGAGATGGTGAGGATGGGCGTACGGGCCCCAGACGATTAGTGTTGAGTGCCGGAGTTGGTGAGGATGGGCGCACGGGCCCCAGGCGATTTTGTTGTTGCATTCATGGCACGTGCATTGCATTGGAGTGGGCTGAGATGCACGGGTCTCAGACGCTCGAGTGGAGAGGATCATGGTGTACGGGCCATGGATACTTGGTTACGGTGGATCGTGGTGCACGGGCCACGGGCATCGGTTGGGGTGGATCGTGGTGCACGGGCCACGGGCATCCGCAAGGGTGGATTGTAGTGCACGGGCTACAGGCATCCAGTCAATCCCGGGATCATGCATTGCATATAGGTCTAGGGCATATTGCATGACATGATTCTTGTTGCGTGTGACACGTTAATTGAGCATGCATCACGTACTTGCGCATTTTTCTGTGGAGTGCTTTACTTACCGCATTTACTTTATCTTATGCATGTTACCTTATATTTATGTGCTATGTGTTATATCATGTTTATGTGCTATGTGGCTATATCATTTCGGTATGTACGTTTTGTATTTGTGTGAGGCGGGCATCTACTGGGTGATTTCTGTCACTCACCCCTACTTCCCAGGTGAACCGGATGAGGACTACGAGCACATCTTCATTGAGGACGGGGCAGACATAGCAGAGTGGGCTGGTTGAGAGCTGCGGCTAGGATATGAGGGGACGCTGCAGCTGTTTGGTTCCTATTATATTTTGAGGATTTCCACGCACTACTTTACTATTTTATTTCTAGAGTCTTTATTCAGTAATGTAATGACGATTAATGGAGTTTAATTTAAGCTATGATTTACGTTTCCGCGAGGAAAAAATTTCTACGTTATTTCTGACGTGTAAGAGATTCATTCGACGCCTTGTATTCTCCTCAGCGAGATACGGCGGGTGCACTGTTCCCGATGCTAGGGTTCGGGAGCGGGGCGCTACACCTATACATATATAAATGTATATATTTTCAGATTTTTAATAAAGGCACATACACATGTATTCCAACGTACTACCGACACGTTATATGTTTTACGTACGTACGTTAACGTCACACCACTATACTTAACTCATATTTATGAGTATATTCAGGTCCTATATCATATGATATAAGATATGGTGATGACAAATTAAATACGACACGATAAAAGGTTCTAAACCGAAATTTGTCGTATCGGGCGAATACCGAAACTTCGCCAACGTGTCACGTACTTGCCATAAATAAATGGCCAGCCCATATACATCAAAAATTGATGAAAATTTCGTGCTACACATGGTATGATCAGCCAAAATACTTTCCATGTTGGCACACACAAATCATCCCACATTTAGGCCAAAATGTGAAGATTCCAATTTTAATTTTGTCACATGTTTATGGTACCACTTTAAATCAGCCAAGTGCTGAGATTTAAAGTATATATTATATATATTATGTATAACATAATATATATATCATATGCAAAAGTTGGAATTCAAATTAGAGAAAAATCGGGTAATCGATAAATATCGAAAATTCGGTTTTCTACGCGCATAACATGGAACGTTTTTCTTGAACATCATGTGACACGTATCTAGACACTTTTCACGTATAATATACATCTTAAAGTGTTCTAGAAAATTAAATTAAGGACTGATTGGAATATTACATGTGTGTATTATTAAATGTGCATTATTTTACAAAGTTAACAAAAATAAATTTCAGCACATGTATATACATCTTCCAACGCACATACAGCTGAGATGGAGCACATGTGGAGCCTTGTTGGCATATTGATTGGTCAAGGATCAATCATACAATATTGATGAATCAAAGAGAGAAGCTACAAAAGGTAAGTATTCAACATATATCTCTCTTATGTCACATGCTGAAAATTTCAGCATACTAACATTATCATGGCCGATTTTCTCATGTTTAAGGTGACATATTTTGTCATCTTTTATTAAAGGATTAATTGAAGATGTTATGGAAATGATTTGAATATTATGTAAGGTAATAAAGTGTGATATTCTACATATCACACATGCTGAAATTTTTCAGCATGTGTGAAGTGATGGTGGACGAATCCTAAGGCTATTGTGTGTCCAAATTCATTTCTCAATTGATAGCAAGACTTACCATGTATGGTTGATTCATTTTTATGATAAAAAATTCAAAGAAAGATGGTAAATAATCTGAATTTTATTTCATAATGCACATGCTGAAAAATTCAGCATGGCAAGGTGATAATGGCCGATTTTATGGTTTGAAAAAGGGGAGATTTCTTGTCTTGCAATTTATGATGGAATTTGTGAGTTATGGTATGAATTTATGGTTGATATTGGCACATGTTTAAAGTGTTAATCTCAGATTTTTCCATGTCATCTTGATGACAACATTGAGCCAATAAAGAGGTGCCAAGTAAGCGACGACTAAATGATGATCCAATAGAATGATGCCAAGTAAGCAAAGCATTGTCACAATGATGTCTTACACTCTCTCAAGGACTTAAAAGACAATTTTCAAGAGGGGAGAAACCCTAGGAGGGGACGGCTGCAATTAAAAAGAGAAGAGGAGAGCAAACAAAACAAGGCCAAGCATTGCAAAATCAAAGTGATCAAAAGCCTAGTTCTTCTTCTTCTACATTCTCTTTCTTTCTTTCTTCTTGTAAGCCTATTGTATTCATATTCTTTCAATCTTGAATAGGCTTCATATAAACCACCATTCATACATCTTTTAAAAGATTGATCAAGGTGTGATCAATCTTCATTCTAGCGAGGTGGTGGTGTTCATGTGAATTGTACTCGTCATACAAGGTTTGTAAAGGGTTGGAGTTGGTGTGTAACTCCATCAACCCTGTGGTAAGGTGTTTTTGAGTTGTGTGATTAGTGTGAACCAAGGAAGGTGTTCCTTGAAGACTGGAGTAGGTTGTTGATAACCGAACCAGTATAAAATTCTTGGTGTTATTTACTTTCAGCACTGATTTTCTGTTTCAGCACTGTTTACTGTTTTTAATCACCTTCGTAAAAATAGTAAACGAATTTCAAAAATTACGAAACTTTCAGAAAACATAGTTACACGTTATAGGGTTCTTTTGCGCAAGTTTCAACCCTTTTGGACAAGTATAAGTCATTCAAACGTCCAAAGTTCTGAGACTAGTGCAGTCTGATTTTCAGGCTTGCAAAGGTTGAGACTTTGATCGTATTTGACTAATTTCCCAAAAGAATTTTTCAAAACTGTTTCAACCCATTTAAATATAACATATAAGGGGTTAGTGGTTAAATTTTCAAAGCATTTGGAGTTGTGTACGAATTGGAATAAAATTTTCAAATCAGTGTATCGATTCTGGCAGATTTGCGCAATCTGACCATCAACGAATTTTCAAGGGGTTACAGGTTGAATTTAAATCTGAAATTTTTAGGAGATACTCATAACATCTGAGTCTAAGTTCTCTGCAAATTTCAGAATTTTTGAAGGCCTACAACCTAGTTTTCAAAACGTTTTAAAATTGGTCCTGAAAACAGAAACTGTTTTCAGAACTTGAATTGTTCAAGTTTAAAGAAATTTTAAAAACCACATTTTCCGCACCCACTATTCAACCCCCCCCCCTTCTAGTGGTGCCTTGCAGATCCTGCAGACTAATCCTTAGGTCTTTTCTCTCCAAAGCACCTCTCCACTGCTCTAGTCTTAAACACATGGTATGTCTACTCTTTTCTACTAATACAATATTGCTACCAAAAAGCATACAACACAGAATTGCCCATTGGATCAACATTGACAACTCATCGAGGACAACTGAGAAAAGAAATAGACTCAAAGTAGACCCTTGATGGAGACCTACCTCCACAGGGAAGAAGCATGTATTCTCCACAGGCGTACGGACGGTTGTTTTTGTCCTAGCATACATGTCTCTAATTATGTCTATATATTTCATAGGAACACCTCTTGCTTCCAAATTATCCCAAATCAGTTTATGTGGCATACTAATATATGCTTTTTCAAGATCGATGAAGACCATATATAAATCGCGCTTCTTCTCCCTATACTTCTCTATTAATCTCCTTAGGATGTGTATTGCTTCCGTAGTTGACCGTCTTGGCATGAAACCAAATTGGTTCACCGTAACCTGAATTTCTCCCCTAATTCTAGTGTCGATTACTCTCTTTCATAACTTCATAGTATGACTTAGCAACTTAAATCCTCCTGTAATTCTCACAATACTGTGCGTCTCTTTTGTTCTTATATAAAGGGACCACGACACTCATTCTCTATTCATCTATCATTTTTTCTGTTTTGAAAATAAGGTTAAACAGAGTAATTAGTCATTGAATCCCTTCCTCTTCCAAATACTTCCACGCCTCAATGGGTATGTTATCCAGGCCAACTGTCCTAGCTCTTCCCATCTTTCTAGTGCTCTCGTCACCTCTCATTGTGTGATGCTCCGACAGTCGCAGTTATTATGTTGTCGTTTTTGTGTAATGATGTTTTTTCTTTCTTCGTGGTTGGCTCTCCCGTCGTTAAAAAGATTATGGAAGCATGTTTGTCATTTACACTTGATGTCTTGTTCTTTGACTAAAATATGTCCATTTCATTCCGTTATAAACTTCCCGTCTCTTAGGTCCTACATCTTTCGATCCCTAACTTTGGCAATATTGAACATAACATGCTCTCTGTCTTTTCTTTCTAGTCTTTCGTACATCCTTTTATAGGCTTCGGTTTTTGCCTTCGTTACTACCTTCTTCGCCGCCTTTCGGACGATTTTATAGTTCTCCCTCAATCTCATTTTCTCCTCCTCGTCCGTGTAGCTTAATAACTCTCTAAAACTCCTTTTTTTATCTTTTATTTTTTGTTGCAGATTCTCGTTCCACCACCATGACTTTATGTACAATTGTCTTTTCTGTTGTTATCCCAAGAGTTTCTCTCGCGTGGGTAATAATAGTTGCCATTGTTAGGTCCGAAATACACTCTAGAGGGGGGTGAATAGAGTGTTTGGCTCTTTTGCGGAATTTTCTCGTTTGGCTCAACTCAAAAAGATATTCAAAATCAGAGCAAGAATGGGAGATGAGAAATAATGAATGAGTACACCGGATATAGAGTGATTCGAATCGTAAATGATTCTACTCCACTACCACTTTGTTTCCAAAGTGGATTTTCAACAACTACTCTTCTTATTATGAACAATAAGAACAACCACAGCAACACTTACACTAACACTTTAGTGTAAGCAACAACAACAGCAACTTATTGCACAAAACACACTTGTGCAACTACAGCAACTACAGCTCTTAGCAAGAACAACTTCTTGCTTTCTCACAACTTCAACAAAAGTTCCCTCAAGAACTTCTCACAGTGAGTTGAAGAAATATAGTAAGGTTCACACTTTCTCACAAGTCTAAGCACAAGCAAGAGATCAAATATTTATGGTTCCTCTTGTGCTTGACTCACTTTCTCTCAATATATAACAATGAAGAACAAAGAAAAGCTAAACAAGCTTTAAGCAAATTTACAAGTATGAGAGAACTATATAACAATGAAAGATGAAGCTAGATGATGTTCAAAGTGTGTAATTGCTTCATCCAAGCCTCTTCTATTTATAGATAAAGTTGACCATATTTTTTGAGGCTCTCCACCAAGTCTTCATCTTCAAAAATGTCAAGATAGTGTCCAAATAGTCTTTAGCCACCCTATGGAGTGATTTGATCTTGAATAGCCACGTTAGAGAATCTTAGACATGGTTAAAATAGTCAAGGAAGCATGTAGTATGTTAGGTTAAAGTCCACAAGAAATTTGAGCAAGATTAGAGAGAGAAAATATCATAGATCTCCCTTGGATTTTGTTCCAACGTTTAAAAATTTTTGACTTCTGGAGACGTCGATCGATCTACGTGCCAGAGCTGAGAGATCGACGTCTCTCAGAATGACATCGATCGACGTCTCCTAGGCTGAGAGATCGACGTCTCTTAGAATGACGTCGATCGATCGACGTCTCCTAGGCTGAGAGATCGACGTCTCTCAGATGTACGTCGATCGATCGACATAACCTTAGCTGAGAGATCGACGTCTCTCAGATGTATGTCGATCGATCGACGTATGCCTGACTGAGAGATCGATGTCTCTCAGATATACGTCGATCGATCCACGTCTCTTGGCTGAGAGTTTGACGTGGATCTGAGAGCTCAAACATTTACCAAGCTTCACATGGATCGATCCATGTGCCTCCTGAGGGGCTGATGTATACTTCAACCGATCCATGAGAGATTTACGTCTCGCAATATGTTTTTCTCAATTTGCTTCAAACTCAAGGTGTGAAATTCCATCTTAGTCCTTTTAAAACATCTTTTTATATCATCAAAACATTTTATAATCTAACAATCTCCTCCTTTTTGATGATTTCAAAACCAAGATTCTAAAAGATGTTTTTGCTTCATTTTAACTGTTTGAATGTTTCAAACTTGAAAAATATCAATCTCCCCTTAAGTATATGCACTTTATACCTTCCGTAGTAATCAATGTGAACAAGATTTTACAACTCCAATCAAAATACTTTTCTTTGAAATTTGCTCCCCCTCAACCAAACGTGTATCAACAATCCAACTTTCTCAAACATGCATCAATAACTCTTCATGCTTATTTTCATTTTACCAGCAATTAACAAAGATTCCAATTTC
>AP025044.1:32326846-32348276 GCA_036186865.1 Eustoma russellianum
TTCATAGAAGGAGATTAATAAATCAGAAACTTGTAGTTTTGAGATTTCATTTTGGACAAGACAGTTTCTTGAATGTTGTTGATCAAGGTCTACACTTGAATTTAATATGTTATTTCTGCTTGATTGTAGGATGAGGCAGGCGTAGTGACTTATGTTGAGAATTCTCTCTGTATCTTCAATTCCCATTTTGCAAATTTAAAGGAGACGTGTCTATAATAGTGTAATAGGTAGATATAAACTTTCACCATACAACTCTTGGTAGTTTATTAGAATTACATTTTGCTTCCATCAAATTTTGAAAGAACTCCTTGCTTCATCCTGAGTGACTATATTACTGAGTTTTCATCTCATATTAGTTGATAGTCTGGTTGTAGTACTCATGTTGTTGAGCAGGCACTTGTTATTTAAGGTTGGAAGGGCTATACTGTAAAAGAATCACGCCAAATAAGAGTTTGGTTTCTAAGCGAAGGACTGCAACTATACAAGCTGTTGCCATTCCGGTGGTGCCAACTACAACTGACAGTAAAAAGCAGAGAGAGGAATTATCTGAACTTTATGGTTTTAGACAGATTGGAGAACCTCTTCCAGATACCGTTACCTTGAAGGACATCACTGAAAGTCTACCAAAAAAGGTAACTTTTTTGAGTTGGAAAGAGGTGGCAAAATCTTTTTGTTTTAGACAAGTATGCGGTGAAGCTTTGATGTTTTCCTTTTCCTTTTAAACAGTTACTTGCAATGGTAATTGTAGTAACTTCACCATAGTTTCTGGCTGTTTCTGGCGAGACTGGAACTTGATTGTCCATCTCAGTTGATTTATACGTTGGCTCTTATACATGAGGGATAGATGGTAAGAGATGGGAGGGGAAGGGGGAGGGAGAGACTTTTTCTGACTGCATGCGTTGAGTGATATTAATTTGCTGGTTCCCTAGTTCCCCACATCCTACGGTATCAAGTAATTGTCTACCTCGTTTTGTTGAACTATCAGTTATGAGTCTCTGGTCGTATATACTAACACCTATTCTCCTTGTTATCATTTCTACTTTTGCCTCTATTTGGTTTTCACAGTTGAGCCAACCATATATATGGTGGTGGCTTACTCAGACTGCTATGATTTGGAACCGTTATTGTTATCATAATTCAAATCATAGATCTAAATCATGTTTGCATTAATTTGATTTAAACCGTCTGACTCATTAAGTTTGATACAATAGACCTAGTGCATAGATAGTATATATTCAATATGTGGTACTATCCTTAATCCTTCTAACATGCTCTTTGATATTCAAGTAGTTGGTTTTCAAAATATTGTCGTTAATTTTGTGCAAAAGCTAATTTTTTTCTGCATGGTGGAAAAGTAGGAGAGAGAGAAAATGTTCATTAAAAATTTATTGGGAACTGTGTTTTTATGATAACTATGTTTGCAATTGTGGTTCTAAACTGTGGTTGATTGCTTATGCAATTCATATGCTGGTCTTCTCACCTGGTATAAAATGTGAATTAACCGATTGAGAAAAATCAGGTTGTGTCAATATGTAAAGCAGGAACGTATTCTGAGTGTTTATAATTGTATGAGATTAAGTGCCTTGAGCTTGAGGAAACAATTCATCCTCTGTCAGCATCCCTTTTATTTGACTCTGAATCTGGTCTTCCTGAACAATTGTGTGTCACTGAAAACTCAGTAATTGTGATGTCAATTTTTGATCTTAGCTAATAATTTTTAATCAACTCTCTTTGCAAGGTATTTGAGATTGATGACACTAAAGCGTGGAAATCAGTATTGGTATCTGTGGCCTCCTACACTCTGGGACTTTTCATGATCGCTAAAGCGCCTTGGTACCTACTTCCTTTGGCTTGGGCCTGGACAGGCACTGCAGTTACTGGGGTAACTTCATCTTTGGCACAGAAACACTTCTTGAACTCTTCGTAGTGTATACCTTTTTACTTTTTCTGTTGCTTAGTGGCAATTTAAGGGAAAATGAGGGAGTGAAAATTTGCAGCTGGTTAGAAGATTGTCCCATTTTCTTGTTCTTGTATGTGCACTAAATGCTAATTACTGCTCATACAAGAACAACTATCTTTGGCTTCTTAGTGCTCAAACTTTACTTAGGCTACTTTTTAATAGATTTGGTTGGTTTTGTTTACAATCTATGTGAGCAACGTACGTTTCTGAGTTACCTTCTTTTGTTTTTCCTACTTTGAAGTTCTTTGTCATAGGGCATGATTGTGCACACAAATCATTCTCAAAGAACAAATTACTTGAAGACATTGTGGGAACTCTGGCCTTTTTGCCGCTGATCTATCCCTATGAACCTTGGCGATTTAAGCATGACAGGCATCATGCCAAAACAAATATGTCTGTATGAGATCCTTCCTGATACATACTTTTCTTAATCCATTATGGTATTGTTTTATTTTTTTAATGAAGTGTTCATAACATGTATGAAGACATTGGAAAAGGCAAAACATCTTCCATTTTCACATGTATTATTCATTCCTGATATTTGTTTATTTTCTTGGATAAGCCGGAACATGTTGAAGGTCACAGGGCCATAAATGACCTGTTAACTCGATGTGAGGGGTTGTGTAAATTATTGGTCTTAGTTCATTAGCGCATACGTGCCTCTGTATTTAGCAGTAGTAAATTCTGAACATCAATTCCTACACTGGGTAGTACAATCAAGAATCCTGAATTATTGTACACATTAACCCGTGAACATGTGGCTCACCTTTTGCCTTTTATTTTTCTGGCACTAAAAATGAGCGTCATGATCTTGTTGTCTACTGGGCATGTCAGGTTGGTCACAGTATTATTCCTGTTTTCAACTAGATGTGTACTTTAAGAAATTGGAATAGTGTATATATATATATATATATATATATATATATATATATATATATATATATATATATATATATATCAGAAGCACTTAATTATGCATTTACTGTATTCCTCACTGGTCTTAAATACAAATGTAAATTACTCCCTTTATTCCAAATTGATATTATGGTATTCCATTTTGGGATATGGGCAAAATGTTGCCAACTTACTGGACATGTTAAATATCTTTTCCAAACTTATCAAACTGCCTTGTTACAAACTCTTTAAATTTATGCATATTGTTTTCATGAGACTAAAAACCTGACATATGTAAGTGGGCAAAGATGAAAAGTAGTTATACTTTTAATGAGCAACCAATGCACTTAATGATGTATGTTTGGTAAGTTGGAATTAGAAAGATGCGCCATCAGTTGGGATAGGAGGGGGCGGGTAGTAAATTTCCTAATTTGACAGTGACCGCATACTCTGGGAGATATAAGAAATTTGTGAAGGGAAGGAAAAAAACTTTCTAAAGTACAGTTTCCCTTCCCTCCCTGGTGCTGGCATCAAGGGACAGGGAAGTCCTTATTCAAGGGGACTAATAGGCTGGCTTGCGAGTTATAGTGCCAAAATCTCAGGGTGAGAACTTGGACTTATGCCTTGTTTTCGGGAAACCGGTTGGGTATATTGATGATGTCAAACTAGATCACTCTTGGGGAATTAATGGCCCTACTGGTTGATGTGTATTCTAATGTCGCTAAACTGTTGTTCCAGTAATTTATAACTTCGATCTCAATCCTTTCAGGTTTATGTCCCATAATCTCTTTTTAACACTTTGTCTTGGATGTTCTATACATATATATACAAATATATATATATATATGTATGTATGTATATGTATACATAGATATACATACAGATATATGTATGCATATGTATAGATACATACATATATATAATATATGTTTGTATACATATATATGCATATATATGTGTGTGTGTACACACACACACACATTACATCTATATACTTATACATGTATGTGTGTATATATGTACGTGCACATGTATATATGCATATACGTATGTATACATGTATATACATATATATATATATACATATATATATATATGTATATATATATATATATGTATATATATATATGTGTATATATATATATGTGTATATATATATATATGTATATATATATACATACACACACATGCACATATATGTATATGTATATTTGTACATATATTACACACACCTACACACGCACACACACATATATATGGACACACGCACACACATGTATACATACACACATACTTATATATATACACACACTCACTTATTTGGGACCTTGTCGTCTTTAAGCTTCTAATGTATTAAGATTAGCTTGTTTGGTAATGATGGGATAGCTAACAACAATGCAAGCAAATAAAAAAATAAAATCCAACGGAGTAAGTATGTCGCAAGCCGGTCACCATCTAGATTAATAGTAGGGATAACAGCAGCAGTCATAATATAAAATTATCTCGTGAAAGTATGCTCTGTGTTTGTGGGCACTAGGTAGTTGAGATCTCTCTGTTTTCCCTGACAACATAAGATGACTACATTCATGGTAACGTACATCTATTGGTTTATTATGGCCTTTTGCCTGAATGTCCGTTCACTCATTCTTGGACTAATATAGAAACCACGCGTTCAAACATGTTTGCATCCTATTGGTTTGAACCCTGTGATGAGAAACATACTGGAGTGCTTTAATTACACAGCATTTAAGAAGTACTACGGTAGGCACATCACTTTTCTGTTCCCAAACAACAAAACAACATTGGAGAATGAAGTATGCGAAAGTCTGCAAAAGCTTTTTGGACTTTGGCAAATGACTATGGGTCTAACTTAAGAAGTTTAAATCAGTCAATTTGACTCATTCGCAGTTTTCGCTCTCTACTGCTTTAGAATAACATAAAACTATTCTTGTACTAAATATAGTTTATTATGGCCTTTTGTCTTAATGTCTGTTCACTCATTCTTGGACCAATATAGAAACCACACATTCAAATATGTTTGCGTTCTGTTGTTTTGAACCCTGTGATGAGAAACATACTGGAGTGCTTTATACACTACTTTTGAGAAGTATGACTGTAGACATATCATTTTTATGTTCCCAACAACAAAAGAGCATTGGAGAATGAAGTATCCAAAAGAATGGGAAACCTTTTTGGAGTTTGGCAAATCACTATGGGTCTAAATTAGGAAGTCTAAATCAGTCAATTTGACTCATCCACAGTTTCCGCTCTCTGCTACTTTAGAGTAAACACAAAACTATACTTGTACTAACAATTTGATCAATTTAAATATATTGCTCCTTAATAAAGAATATATTCTAACTTTCTAAGGATTAATTTGAGTACCATGTTGCATATTTTCTTTAATATCGTATATGGTTATTTTGTATTAGATACGATAATTTCCGAAGGAACGAATTGTTACAAACCAAAAAATCATTTAAATCATGATTTAAGTCAAATATTGTTTCAATCCAAACTCAAATAACAATTACTATCAGTTCCTAAGCGCAACCTATAAAATTGGGACCAAACTGCCATTTTCCATTATATTGGGCGTTTTGGAACATTTCATTTTTTCTGGACATGGCTGTATTTTTGTTAAGATTTCTGAAGTGATTACAAGTGACGCCAAAAGATAATTGTTTGCCGACTGCATTTCCACTGCCAGTGCTTTTATTTCTTTCTGACAGGAAATAGATATATATTATTTCTTATATCTGTAAATTTTGCATAAAATTTAGTTCCTAACTGCATGTTTATCCATTCTTCTACGTGATCTTCCCATATTACCTTTTTATGTTTTGGAAAAAAAGATCTGGGGTAAGGACAAATGAGCTGAAATAGTTCAGCCTATACCCATTAGTGAACTAAGTTAGTTGATGTCTTCAAAAGATAGTTCTCCTTCAATTTCAGTATTTTTCCTGCTTTTGTCTTACAAATTTGTTTGATTGGCGTGTATATAAGGTTGAAAGAAGATACTGCTTGGCAACCTGTCTGGCAAGAGGAGATTGAATCATCTCCATTGTTGAGAAAGGCTATCATTTATGGATATGGTCCGTTACGGCCATGGATGTCCATAGCACATTGGTAAGATTTGATACATGCTGCTTAGACGTTCTTTTATGTGGTGTTGTGTGATATTTGATTTCAACGTATCCATTTAGGTTAATGTACATCTCCATTTAGGTTAATGTGGCACTTTGATGTGAAGAAGTTCAGACCAAATGAAGTAAAGAGGGTGCAGATAAGCCTGGCTTGTGTCTTTGCATTTATGGCAGTTGGATGGCCATTGATAATATTCAAGACAGGAATCATGGGATGGATTAAGTTTTGGCTAATGCCCTGGTTGGGCTACCATTTCTGGGTATTGTTACATCCTAGCTCTATACTTATTCGCTAGCTTTCTTTTGTTTTAAGGTTTTATATATTTAAAAGGATTTACATATGGATGTATTCTGCTGAAAATGATAAAAGCTCAGCTACCAAAAAGAGCAGTAGAACTAACTACACCCTGTTCTTCTACCAAAATTTCTGTGATCTATACATTTGTTTACAGAAATTTACATTTGTTTACAGAAATTTCCTAGTTATACTTTTCCTAGCACCCCTTTGGTTCCTTTGAAAAGGCTGATACTATTTAGGAATTCTCGAGACCAAACAGTTGTTTCCATATTGATATGTTGGTGTAGCCGTTGATTCCGCTCTTTCCATATTCTGTACACACAGGCTGCTTAGCTTAGTTTGAACAGTTCCTTCTGAAATTTTGACTTACAGTTATCGCTCTGAAGCCAATCCAGTTTTGACTTGTATTTGCTGCCATCTTATATGCTCGTGTGAACAGTTCTTTGCGTTAGCACTCTCGTATGCTTGCATTATACTTTCAAGAGGTTAAGCGGTGACTGTCTATCTATGAAACTTGCAGATGAGTACATTCACAATGGTGCATCACACAGCTCCTCATATACCTTTCAAATACACGGATGAATGGAATGCAGCTGAGGCCCAACTTAATGGCACAGTTCACTGTGACTATCCTAAATGGTAAGTGTCCCTCTTTTTTCAACTGACTGGGGCTAGGTAGTGGATGCATCTCCTAACAGCTTAGTTTCTTGTCAAAATCTCACTGCCCTGAGAGACTTTTGACTTAATTACCTTCGGAGTATAGAAACTTGTTGATGTGGAAAGGAGAATATTGATTATGTGGTGCTCCTTTTAACTTAATTATGTGTTCATGATGAACGTTGCTTGTAGAGAATGGCTGGAACTAGGAGGCTCATCAATTGGTTAAATGTTCCCATGGATGAGATAATATGATCCTTGTAATTGAGTCCCTGCTGAGATTAGCAGTTAAATGCCTGGTTACAGCCTTACCGGGTATAGTATTGCATCATCACTTTACTGGAACTCTGGTTTCAGAGAAAGGTCCTTGACTACTACGACGACAACAACAACATTACCCCATTGTTTTAGAGGCTCCCGCCTATGGCGAGGTATAGGCGAGGTATGGGGGTCTGATGTACGCAACCATACTCATATATTAGAAACACATAGAAAAGGTCCTTGACTATCTAGATAAAATAGTTTCTTCTAACACGAATAAAATTCAACTAGGAAAGTAATATTAGACTTTTGGACTTAATTCCGTCGCGGTTTCTTTTTACTAGTTGGAGTACCATGGTAGTTCACCTTTTTGCTATTGACAAGTTATAATTACACGACTTAATTGTTTGAATATGAAATTTTTTGATGAAGTCAAAAGATGTTTGAAAAAGGATTAAAAAGACATTTTATGCTTGAGAAATAACAAAGGCTCGAACAAATAAGGATGTAATATTGATCTCTGAAAATCAGAGATCAACGTATGTATATAACCCTACATAGATCGATCTATGTATAGTTGTGCAGGATTGGAAGTATACTGTTAGACATCGATTTCTCAGGATGAAACATATCAATCGATCGATATGTACATCAGTCTCTTAAAGAAGATGCATCGACCGATCAATGTAGATAAGGTGCAAACTTTAAGCCACACTGTCCAACATCGATCTCCCAGTCTGAAGACATCGATCGGTCGATTTATGCATCAGTCATTCAAAGAAGAGACATCGATCGGGCAATGTAAGTAAAGTGCAAAAATTGAAACCACACGGTAAGACATCGATCTCTCAACCTGAAGACATTGATCGATCGATGTTACATCAGTCTCTAAAACATGAGACATAGATCGGTCGAATGTAGAATTCAAATTTTTATAGCTGTTGGAACGAAATCGGAGGAAGATTTAAAGTGTTTTATTTCTTCAATCTTACTCAAATTTCTTGTGGACTTTCCATTAACATATATAATGCTTTCTTGACTATTGTAAACATGCCTAAGATACTCTAGGATGGCTATGGAGCATCAAATCCAACTATAGGGTGACTAAAGACTTTGGACATCTTGAAGACACTTGATTGAATCGAAGACTCTATGGAGGCTGCAAAAATGTGGCTCACACCCTTTATATATTGAAGAAGCTTAGATGACGCATTTACACGCTTTCATTCTCTTCAAGCTTCATCGTCCATTGTTGTAAAAAACTCTCAAATGTGCAAAAATGCTTAAAACTCATTAAGCTCTTTTGTTTGTTTTGATTGTTGTTTTGTGAGAGTAGAAGTCTAACACAAGAGGAACTATACATATTTGATCTCTTGCTTGTGATTTAGATTGTTAGATAGTGTAATATCACCTCTTTTCCAAAACTTATTTGGTGAAAGTTCTTAGAAAAAACTTTGTTGAAGTTGTGAAGAAGGAAGAAGTGATTCTTGCTTGTAGCTGTTGTTATTGAAGTGCTTAACACTCATTAAGCTCTTTTTGTTTGTTTTGATTGTTGTTTTGTGATAGTCGAAGTCTAACATAAGAGGAACTATACATATCTGATATCTTGCTTGTGATTTAGACATGTTAGAAAGTCTAATTTCATCTCTTCTTCAAAACACATTTGGTGAAAGTTCTTAGGAAGAACTTTGTTGAAGTTGTGAAAAAGCAAGAATCACTTCTTCGTTCTATATGTTGTTGTGGACGTTGCACTGAGTATTTGTGCAATAAGCTTCTGTTGTTGTAGTTGATGTTGCACAAAGTGTTTGTGCAATAAGTTGTTGTTGTAGTTGTTGCTTGCACTAATTGTTAATGTGAGTGTTGTTGTTGTTGTTCTTGTTCCTTGTTAAAGGTACTAAGAAAGTTGCTGTTGAAAATCCACTTTGGAGACAAAGTGGCAGTGGAGCAGAATCAAGGAGATTCGAACCACTCCAAATTGTGTGTCATAAACTCATTATCTTTCATCTTCTTCTTTCTGTTTTGGAGAGCATTTGAGTTGGAATGAGCTAAACCAATAAAATTTCGAAAATTATGCAACATTCTATTCACTCTTCTAGGGTGATTGTCATGGACCTAACATTAATAGCACTGGGATGCTTGACCTAAGTTAGAAAAGAACCGTTAGCAAATTTAGGCTGTCTAGGACTCTAAAGATTACAAGGTAAAAAAAAGGAGAAAGAGAATGCAGTTAATAACATAATATGAGATAAAGTGAAAAAAAAGGTTAAATAGAAAATGTTCTGCTTGAAAAAAGTGTTAGCATGTGTTATTGTTTATCATCTCTTAATTTTGTTGTTAAGCTGAAAGTCTGCTCTTATAATTGACAGGATAGAGATTCTTTGTCATGACATCAATGTACACATTCCGCACCATATTTCTCCTAGAATACCAAGTTACAATCTGCGGGAAGCTCACCAGTCTCTTCAACAGAACTGGGGAAAGGTACAAACTTTCTCCCATTTTTTAGATTTCCTGATCTGCCTTTTTATAGACTAAGCATGGTGCCGTTAGAAAATTCAGAACTCATGACCACCTCATTGTGGGGTTGGTCTCTGTTCAATGATTGAGGTCTCTCTGCTGTGAGTTCACGTCCCTTTTAGATCGGTTTTATGCATGCACACGTACATACATACATATATGTGTATCTATAATAATGACAATGATGATGAAGACGGAAAAGAAAGCAGAGATCATCTGTAATGGACAACTTGGTGTTTCAGGCGATTTCAAATAATACTAATGGCATATGACACCCTGAACTTGGGAGCAGAAATAAAGTACTCTATGATTTATAATCTCAGACTCTAGCGATAGCTTTTGATGTCGTTGGGATATACCTGGTACGGTGGTATGATTTATAATCTCATAATTGAATTTCTTTAATTCTTGATGATGCAACAGTATCTGAATGAGGCTTCATGGAACTGGCGTTTGATGAAGACAATACTGACAACATGCCATGTTTACAACAAGGAGCAGAACTACGTGTCATTCGCGGATCTTGCACCTGAAGAATCCCATCCAATCCACTTCCTAAAGAGAGTAATGCCTGATAGTGCTTGATTTAAATTTACTTTCCTAAAGGGTTGACCATAAATTTTTATCCACTGAATGTGCCTCTATAAGTCTATGTTCTCCCTCTTTACCCAGTTTATTCAATTTCTTAGATATCTGAAATTTTTAGAGCTATTTTCTGATATTTCTCTTGATCAATTTGGGATACTGAGCACCCAGAGGAAATCCTCTTAAGTTATTTGCTATGTGTATTGTTTTAACAGTGTAATAGGATGCAGAAATCCTCAAATCTTTCTTACCTTGTTTTCCCTTTGGTTGTGGATGCTGGGTGTTAACGAACCGAGCCAAACCAAATACTAGATTTTCGAATTCGGATTCGTTTAGCGAAACAAACTGTTTGGCTCGGGTCGTTTAGCTAAACAAACTTTAAAATTGGCTCGAGTTTGGCTCGATAACACTATAATTGTTTAAACGAGTCGAACAGTTCGTGAATAGTTTGGCTCGTTTTAGTTAACAAACCTAAACAGTTGTTCGAATTCGGTTCGTTTACGAAACATTATCGGACGAATACGAACCGTTCACAAACCAAACTCGAACAGTTTGTGAACGGTTCGGATCGTTAAACAACCCTATGGATGCCATTCGTTATTCTTTTCTTTGACGCAAAAACTAACTTTTGCATAAATAATGACGTTTTTTTATATAGATCCGGAGGTCTCAGTGGAAGTAAACTCTCTATCTGTTGAGATAGAGGTATTGTTTGTCTGCCACTTATCCTCTCCAGACCCTAACGATCGATTTTGCTGTCGTTGGAAAATACTGGGTACGATTTGAATGACATTGTTTTTACAAATTTAATTACCAGCGAATTATGAGGATTAAAATGAATATGATTTGAATATTTTATGTTACTTGTGTAATTATTCATTTACACCATCGTAATCAAAACAGAAAATAAAGAATGTAGAACCTTCATGTTAAGCATCCTTCTTCTATGTTATTATCGTTACAGATGCCATAAATCTGACATGATACTGTACTTTTGTGTTGCATACTATGTTTTGGTTGTTTTGGTTTTGGATGAATGCTTCTAGGCATGTAAATGAACCGAACCGTTCTGTATGTTTGACTCTTTCGGTTTGAGCTCGGCTCGGCTCGGTTAAAAGGTTAATGAACCGAGCTTGAACCAATTTTTTTGTTCAAGTTCGATAAGGACACCGCTCGTTTAGGATGTTCGGCTCGTTAATGTTGGTTGTGAGTTAAACGAACCGAGCTTGAACAATTACATGTGTTCGTTTAGATAAAAGAACAAGTTCGGCTCGTTTGTTAAGTTAAATGAACCGAGCTTGAACAAGGTGATGCTCGGTTCGTTCGGCTCGTTTACAGCTCTAATGAAGATCCCTTGGTTTTTCTACTAGTAAAGTATTCCTTCCATCTTAAACCTGTTGTCGTAATTTTCATTTTGGTTTGTTCTAAAAATGTTATCTTTTCAAAATATAAATACATTAGCAGTCAAAGTTTTTATTCTACTCTGGTTACCTTTTATGTCTAAAAAATATTGCCATATTTGATTTTAACACATTGTAATTTATTTGATATGAAAAAGACATTTATGATAATTTTCAATACTTTTGGGACTCAAAGAGTATTAAATTTTTTTAATTTTTTTGATTAACTACGTAGGGTATAATAAGAATAGTAGTTGAAATAATGTCTTTTTAAATTATGTATAATTTAAACTAAAACAATGATTTTTTTATATGGATGGTGTAGTATATTATTGCATTGGAAATGTGCCCCGAGAAGTTGAGCTGCTCGTCGGTGTAACGATTATTCTATGCTAGAATGATGGTATTGATACGTTGTTGGTTGAAATTCAAATATGAAATATTATTATAATAAGGTAAAAGATTGTTTCATTTTCTTTCTTTTCTTAATATAATTATTTTTGTTTTTATGTTATAGATATTAAAAAAATATTCAATATGGGGGTGGGGGAGAATGAAAATTTTACTGGATTGCGAGATAGAATATAATTGGAGATTATATTTTTTTTCAGCAACTTGCAATGATGAGTGATAGTTATAGACGCACTTGGACGGAGAATTAGTAATATATTAATGAATGAAATTAAAAATGTCAACCGTGATGATTTTATAATATATTTTTTTAGATAACACCTCGTCAGGTTGACATGGTACATAATTTGCATGGGAAAACTTACACTAATAGGTAATATTGAAAGGACTTTGTTGCATAGCATGGACCTGTGTAATTATTCTCGTTGTTCAATGCAATAGTGATGCTCTGTGTGTGTATATAGAGAGAGAATTAACACAGATTTCGTGTACAGTCATACCATCCTGCAAAACATCCGTGTCATTTGTTTCTAATCATATACATATACATACATATATTTATGTATATATGTGTGTGTTTAGAAACAAATAACACAGATGTCGTGTGAGATGGTATGGTTGTAGGAAAAAAAAAGTTTTAATAAAAATTGTAATTGGGTCAATGATGTGTGATACCACGCCATATGACGTGGTATAAGCAGCTTAGTTCATAGATAACTTTTTTGTTTTGTACATGTTACATGTATAATAAATGACATTATGCTATGGAAATATATGATAGACTATGCTAAGTAAATAAAATAAACCACTATACTTGAGGGGGAAAAGAACTCTGTATTTACAGAGATTTGAACCGAACTCTGTATTGGTAGATATTTGAACCAAAAACCTTTTAGTTTTGAAACATCAACTCTACTTTATAAAGTTAGATCAGACCATTAATTTGATTGCAATGAAAATGCAGGGAAGCAATATAATCAATGATATCTCAGCTTCGTGTTAGTCAAGGTATGTGTAATCTAATTTTTATTTAAAGAAAAATGAGGAAGGTGACTCTGAATTCTTAGATTTTTTTTATTTGAAAAATGATTCTTAGATTGAGAAGACTGTTAATGTAATAGTCAAAACTTTGTTGACGTTGGTGCTCCGGCAAATACAAAAATAGTGCGTTCAACCTATCCATCTTGAAAACATTGTTGTGGTTATTGTTTCTTATTGAAGATAATAAGAAAAACTGTTAAAAATCCACTTTGAAAACAAAATGACATGAAGTAGAATCAAATAGATCCGAATCACTCTATATAATGTGTCTCCATTCATTGTTTCTCATCTCATTCTTTTTTACTTTGTAGAATATTTGAGTTGGATTGAGCAAAATCGAGAAAAACTCAAAAAATAGCCCAACACTCTATTAACCCTCTTCTCCTTCTAAAGTAACTGTCACGGACCTAACAATTGATATCAGAGCTTCACGATTGTTTGGGTAATTTTTGCAAGTAGCAAGGTTAAAGATAATTGAAAAATATGGCAATGACAACCTCTACTTCTTACAGCTTAACTCACAAACCATCCACTATATTCTCATTACCGGAAACTAAAGTTCCAATATATGATATTCAAAACTATTCTTTATGGAAGTTTAGAATGATGAATCATTTGAAAGGTTGCGGTTTTGACATATGGAGAGCGGTTGTCAAAGAAATTGAAGTTCCTACAATTACAAACTCAAAAGGTGCAAAAGTGCTCAAAGATTCTCAAGCTATTGTTGCTTGTTTTAATTTATGTATTGTGAGAGTAAAAGTTTAGCACAAGAGAAAATATACATATTTGATCTTTTGTTTGTTTTTAGACTTATCTGAAAGTGTAATTTTCATCTCTTCCCAAATTCTATTTGGTGAAAGTTCTTCAGGAAAACTTAGTTGAAGTTGTGAAGAAGCAAGAAGTGTTTCTTGCTTGTAGCCATCATTGTTGATGTTGCACAAAGTGTTTGTGCAATAAGTTGCTACTGCAGTAGTTGTTGCTTGCAATAGTTGTTAGTGTAAGTGTTGTTGTTGTTGTTGTTCATGTTCTTTGTTGAAAGTAATAAGAAAAGCTGATGTTGAAGATCCAATTTGGAAACAAAGTGGTAGTTGAGTAGAAACGAATATATTCAAACCACTCTATATCATGCATCTCCATTTATTGTTTTTCATCTGATTCTTTATTACTTTGAAGAACATTTGAGTTGTCTTGAACAAAATCAAGAAAAATCCAAAAGATAATTCAACGTTATATTCATCTCCTCAAGAGTGATTGTTACCGACGGGACATTTTTAATCTTAGTTTAGAAGGACAGTATTTGGGGTGATTAGAGTAGGTAGATAGCACTTTTTAATTGAAAAGGGTTATAATATTTTATCTTTGAAAACTTAAAAATGATGAAGTAAGAAATAAGAGAGGATGGAGTAGTTTAACTGCTCAAGTGGGAACTTGTAGATTCAAGAATATAGAATGTCTGTCTAAGAGGTCTCTGGTATAAGTGGGAGAGAACCCACTCCCTCATCAAAGAATATAGAATGTCTGTCTTCCTCTTCTTGTCTGCGAGAATGTAAAATCTTACTTATCCACATCTTTATTAGAAGATTATCATCAGATGGAACTTGGTTTCCACACTTTTGTCATGAATTCTTCGGTCGAAAACAAAATTAACCATATTTCATATACATATCTTGCATAATAATAGAGAAGGTTATCAATGTCTTCTTTTATTTATAACGGTAATCGATAACGGAGTCAAGGATATACTCTTTCTTGACTTTATAATATCATGGAATAAGGTAAAATGACTCATTAAATTGTCTACGCTTCTTAATATTATGAAGTAGCGGTTGATCGACACACAATTTTTATTATGGGTCATCGGAAACAATCTTTGTGTATTTCTAACACATGGGTATAATTGCGTACATCCGACCCCTCTCGCTCTGGCATAGGCGGAAGTATCTAAGGCAATAGGGTAATGTTGTTGTTGGTTATCCATATATTTACAGTTTTATTACAAAACTTCAACATTTAACGATAATCAACTTAATGACGAACTTTTCTTTTTATCTGTTGTATTTTTTTTATAACAAAACTACAATCAAGTAGATAACAATTATAAGTAAGAAAAATAATATATAATATTTGTAATGAGCGTATAATATATGGATATGAATATTGACTAATTTGTTGCAAAACATAGACTATTAGTCTATTTAAAACTTGAAAGGCTACAATTAACACATATTTGTACATTAGATCGTCAATAACAATAACGTTTATGCCTTATCATGTTTAGTTTCATTGATAGCAACTCCTACGCAAGCTTACAATTATACTCTGTCGAACCATGATGATGCAGTGTAATCGATCAATGAAACAATAACATAAAGGGTTTTTTTTTTTGGTTGAACCGAAACCACAGCTTTGTTCATAATTAATTCGACATATTGCATTGAACACAATGTTTCTATTTCCAATGAAATAAAGGATACAATTTTGGTTGACTTTGAAATATCAGTTTGATTTTTATTATGAGTCATCTGAAAACATCTTTGTGCTCCTAATACATGACTATGGTTACGTATATCCGATCTACCCATACCCCGTCCTAAACCGGAGTTTTAAGGCAATGGGTAATTGCTGATTTCATCGAGTACACATCATCTGGAATGCGATAGTTGCAGCTGAAGACTTAAAAAGACTTCTAACCAACTAACAAAAAGATTTCAACGAAACCGTTTCCTTTTCACCTCTTTTAAGATGTCTAGGCCTGTTTGTGGTATCTGAAAAACAGATTAGGTTAGTTTCAGCCAATTAAATTAATTTAGTAACATGTAAATTACTCATACTTCAACTTGATTTTCGCGTTCTACACCGCCCCCTTCTCTCGCAATTGACAACTTTTCCTATTTCCCAGAAGAAAATGACATTAGGAGGTCGGGATAAGATCCCCTCACCGCTCCTCCCTGACCGCATGCGTGACCGCGCGACACGTGGCAAAAAGTGGGGGTGGTGAGGCTGGGTGAGAGTAACCCTCATCCAGCCTCACCACCCCCTACTGCTGCCACGTATCGCGTCCTGGGCCGTACGGTGACTCACCGCGCGGTGAGGAGATCTCATCCCTAGGAGGTCACCTAAGCCGTGGAAAATATGCTCTTAAGGAACACTTCCATCAAGCAGAACTTTGCAAACAAGCCCCATACCCCCAAAAAGAAAAAAAGAAAAAAATTCTGCTTGATTTGATCTATCTCTGGTTTGGTGCTAAACCTTCTTTAATTGCGTATTGTTGATCAAGAATAGCAATCCGCACCCCACCCCACCCCACCACCCTCCAACTCACCAAAAGAAACAAACACCACAAGCAAACCTTAAGACACCCCATTTGAAGTTTAAACTTCTGACAAGAAAAACAAGCAGGATTGGACAAATATTGTAGTTTTAGATTTCCTGTCTTCAAGCAACACATCACAACGAACAATATTATCCCATTGCCTCTATGACAAGATATGAGGGGTCGGATGGACGCAACTATATCCATGTCTTAGAGACGCATATCATATTTGACTAATGCTGTTCAGCAACCAGTTTCACGCATGTATCATTTCTGAATACTTTGAACAATCGATTATCACACACAAAGAAGCTCCACTTCACCTAAATAGCTCCTGTCATGATCTATAACAAGTAAGGTAACGAAAATCGAGCAAAGAAACAAATCTATGCAGTATCATATAACAGGAGGGGTTGGAGTCTCCCAGATGTCAAAAACATTCTCCTCACTGTGAAGCGCGAAAAGCCGATCCCCACCAATGGAGAAATCACAGATGGAACCACCATAACTCCGTCGAAGCCTTGATGTCAAAACCCAATCAGGGCCACAGAAAACTGATACACAATCATTCATGGATGAAAATAGCTGCCCATCATGCAATGCCAGTTTAGGATAGCAAGGTTCATCAGGCATTTTCCCTTTCATCAACCTACTTCTTGAGCTCCATCTTACACTTCCAGCTGTCCTTCTCCAATCCATGAATCCCAAATCTTCATACTCATTCACTACACAAATAGAATTAGTTTCTTCCATTGCTAATGCATCCCTCACTCTCCTCTCATCGCTAACCGGAGCCCCGATATCTGACCATGACCACACCATACTCTTATCCCTAAAGTCTAGAAGACTAATGTAGCAATTATCCTTTCTTGGAAACAAGGTTGCCACCAACAAACAATTAGTACCATGTAACCACTGCAACTTATCAGCATCACCAAGTGACCAACCGGGCGGCTCGTAGAAAAAATCAATCTGCTGTCCTGTGATCCGATCCCAAATGCCAATCCCATACTCATTGCTTCTACCTTTACAACTAGAAAACAACTTATAATCTGAGCTAAAACTCAACGCACCCGCGGTGAAAGACTTGACTTGATTATCATGTTTCACGTTAAATTTGTATCTTAGGTCCCCTGTGGATGCACTAAACAGCCCCATTCCACCGTCTCCACGGCCGAGCCGCTCACAAGCACTAATCACAATGTTCTCATTATTAATCCATCCAGCATCATTTACCCTCTGGTAGTCGAGTGTGATAGGTGGATGCTCTTCAAGCATCCAATCATACACATGAACCATACTACCATGTGCCACACAACAACCACCATCCGGGCTAGCCCGGATAGCGGTCCCATCTCCGGGGGCATGGCCGGAAACTGACTCAGCTAACCTGAGCCGGTTTCCGTCGAACGGGCCCCACTTAGCGGACCTTACATGGTCCAATAGGCCATAAAACAGGGCTTCTCTGTAGAATAGTTTTTCGGGTATGTTTGGAGGAATATAAAGCTCCCCTGTTCTGAGGAGATCGAGTAGAACGGCGAAACAATCTGGGTTTCGGTCAATGAAGTGATCGGCCGTCGTGTGATCGAAATGGAGGTCCCAGTTGTCATCAAACATAGCTCCGAATAGCGAATTTCTGCCTGCGTTTGCTAGGGTTGTGGTGGTGGTTTCAAAGAGATTTCCACCAACGTTGAATTTTACTCGGTCTTTTTGAATCCCCATGATTTGATTTTCCGATAATTGAAAAACAAGCCCAGGTGAAAATTCACAGATGGAGGCAAAGAGAAATAGACAAGTCCGAATTCAAGATTGATTTTTTTTTTTTTTTACTTGGGACCCAAAATCAAACTGATTCCAAATCGACCAAAGTGCAAAATGGAGGCAAGAGAAATGAACAAATTTGAATTCAAAATTCAATTTCGTGTACCAAAATTCAAAGCGAATAATATCAAACAAAATCCCAACACTAAATGATTATAGCTGTCCGAAGCGAGAAAAATATGGAAGTAGTTTGCCTTCGAAACATAGAGCCCAAAATGATGATAGCAACACTTGGAATTACAATCGATGCATCAAGGAAATAACGGGAAACTGCAAAAACGATTGCGAAAGAGTAGTAGGAGAGATTCGGATGATGGTAAAGTATAGATAACGTGGATAAGAGCAGAAACTTTAGTTGAAAAGAAAGGGCAGAGGTCTGATTCCTTCTTCGATTAAAGAAATCATACAACAGGAGAAAAAGAAAAATCGAGGGGCCAAGTCTAAGCCGGCTGCGGGAAATAAGAGTGGAGGGGCCAGGAGAGAGAGGTGGGGGAGTGGGGGTGGGGTAGTTGAGCAATATGGTATATGCAGTTGCCAAGAAGAAGGCGATAGTAGAATGAGGAAATGAAGACGTGGGTTTCAAAATTCAAAGAAAAAAGTTGAATTCTTCAAAGGGTTCTTTAAATTTTTATTTGTCTTTTTTAGTGTCAAGTTTTGCATAATGGTGTGAGGATTGTGTGAATGGAGGATTTTGGGCAGAATGGAGTTGGTATTTTCAACGAATTTGACTTGTCAACTAAGGGTATCTACTTTGGTTGAACCCCATTATCGATACCGCTTTATGTTTGTTGTTCCAACTCCACGTTATGTATATTTAATTAGTGCTTTAGTTAGGTTGATGTAGCACACCGAGTCCAGATAGACTGGTGTAGGTGAAGGACGGTCTTAGAAATGTTATGTGACAAGAATTTTCTAACTAAATTAACGAGAAAATTTTATAAGTTGGCTTTGCGGCCGACAATGTTATATGGAACAGAGTGTTGAGCCATCAAGAGGACATGGTCACAGAAGATAGGAGTGACATAGATAAGGATGCTACGGGTGGATGTGTAGTCATACGAGGCTAGGCCAGATCAGAAATGAGGTATTTAAGGAAAGATTAGGGGGTGACTAGTATAGCAGATAAGATAAAGGAGGGGATGCTCAAATGGTTTAGGCATGTCAAGAAGAGACATACAACGGCTTCTGTCAGAGCAGTTGAAAGACTCATTGTACAGGAGAAGAGGAATAAAGTCAATCCCAAACTGACTTAGAATGATCAGATTATGCATGACCTACTAGATTTGCACATCTCTGAGGACAAGGTCCAGGATAGGAGTTCATGGAGACATAAGATTAAGGTTAACGAGGTTTAGACATTATATAGGGGCACCTTAGATTATATATAAGTATTGTTTGCCTACCTCTAGCTCTCCTCAGACCTTAACGATAGCTTTTGATGCCGTTGGGATATACTGAATATATGTTGTTGTTATTGTTTAGTTAGGTTGATGTTATTTATACAGACCTTTTGTTTTACACATAATGATAAAACAAAAAAAAAAAATTTGAGGCGACAAATTTGAATCTACAAAAGACCATACTCCGTTTGAAAAGTTTGTGATGATACGACGAATATGCATGGCTAAATAGCTTTCTAAGTTTGTTTTATTAAAAAATCTATAAAAATTTTATATTTTCAATTTGTTGACAAAACTCGAATCATCATACTGTAGATCACTTGATTATTTTGATGAGGGAGTGGGTTCTCCCCCACCTGTACCAGAGGCCCCTTAGCCAGGTGTGATGTAAATCGAGGGATGTGCTCCACCGACAGCCCTGCAAAGGGAGAGGACACTCGAGACTCAGCCAGCCCAGAGGCAACCCTTGTAATATTTCAATAAAGATTGTCTCCACACGGACTCGAACTCGGGACGTCGGGTTTCTAGCCCCAATCACCTTTACCACTTACCACTGGACTATGCCCCTGGGGCAGATCACTTGATTACTTACTGCTAGATAGTTTTTTTTTGAGCAAATCCTCAAATCTTGGTTTTGGAAGTTTTTCATTGGCCCAATGATATAGAGCTGCGTTTAGAATGTAAATTAGGAACTCAGCAACCTTCTATATTAAGCTGCATGGAAGATGTAAATAAGGAACACATTGACCTCCTTAATTGGTAAAGTGTTACTAGACAACCTACACAATGAGTCTAATGCAAACCGGGTTTATAACCCAGCACCCAATTAGCCAGATTCAGGCATTTGACCTTCAAGCTCAGATAGAAGTATTGCTTCCACACTGCGTGTGTCCTGATTTGAACCTACATCTTTCTTAAGCAATATCACAATATGAATACTAAATGAGCTGTTGCTTAGAGCCGCTAGATATTTTTTTCACTCGGCTTACATATTCGCTTTGCTGTTTCTAGGGGTGTTAACGAGTCAAACCGAGCTGAATATTATGTTTTTGAATTCGGATCCGTTTAGCTTAACGAACCGTTTGGCTCGGCTCATTTGCTATAACGAGCTTTAAAATCTGTTCGAATTCAGTTCAAAAACGATATATCTCTGTAAACGATTTGAACAATTCGTGAAAAATTCAGCCTGTTTTAGTAAACGAATCTAATTACGCGTTTGAACTTGACTTGTTTAATTAAAATTAACGAACGAACTCGAATCAAATACGAATCGAACTCGAATTGTTCGCGAATAGTTCGGTTTGCTGAACACCCCTAACATGCAAAATTTCGTGCGGTCATTTATGATACTTGAATATAATCAAAATAATGTAAATATGTCTGAATTTGTGGAAAAGCGTTATAATTAGCATTAGTAATGATTTTAGGTTAATGAAACAACAAGATGGTATGTGGTGCATTACGTCTTTTCTCTCATAGTTTTACGTTATTCATGCTTTAGTTTTTGCATTACAATTTTAAGTTCAATTATGTCTCTGATAAGTAAGCTTTGGAACCACATTATACTCTCGATATGAGTCATATGTTTAATCGTGTCATACTTCATTTTCTTGTATCCTTTAATGCTTTTGCATTATTAATTATACATTTTTATATGTCATTTATGCAGGTACACATAGAACCGGAGATCTCACTGGAAGCAGACTCTTTATCCCTTGGGACAGAG
>AP025044.1:32348889-32366483 GCA_036186865.1 Eustoma russellianum
TGTGCAGTTGATATGTTTAGTCATGTTAGATTGATCTAGTTATGCGATGGAATAAACCTGCTAACTAATTTATTCTCCTATTTATGGAAATAAATTAAATGATAGGCTGTAAGTTTACATTGTGAAAACAACCGAGTAAGTTTCATTTTAATAAATATATTATCTTCTATTTCTATTGGTTCACTTTTAGAAGTGTCTTTAAAATAGTGTCCTCAAAGATGAACTCTATTGTATCACTCTTTCTAAAAACGAAAAGCCAATTCTTTATTGCAGAAAAGATAGCTTTAATTAATATTTTCCTTATTCTCAACATATCTTCTCTTTTTCCTTTTTATCAAGAAAAACAATGAATAGACAACTTTGATAATATTTTTAAGACAATAAAACGTTATTTAAGAATGATTGAATATATCAAATGGCTCATTCAATATTTACTAAAACCAATGATGTTTGAATAAGAGATTAAAAGATAAATTGGTACATCCAATATCAGGTCTTTAGTTTATTTTTTTATAAATGCGGTTGAAAAATATGTTTGGATAATTTTCAAAATTATGATTTTAAGTGTTGAATACTTAAGAAAGTGTCACACATGATGATAAAAAGTTGAAATATATTAAACATATGAGAAAATGTTGATGTATCATTTAGTTTTGATGTTTTGCACAAGTATTATATGTTAAAACTCTTCTTCAGGCTTCAAACGCCTGATCAAGTGCTTCATCTTGTAGAAAGTTTAAACAGAAACTTTGGACAGAACATTGAACGCTTTATAAAGCGCCTCATCTTTCAGAAAGTTTAAATAGAAACTTTAGATCGAACATTGAACGCTTCATAAAGCGCTTCATCTTTCAGAAAGTTTAAACAGAGACTTCACATCGAACATTGAACGCTTCATAAAACGCTTCAAAAAACGTGAGACTTCACTTTCTCTGATAAAGCGCTTCATCTTTTGGAAGTTCTGGTGGCAACATAGCACGCTACATAAAGCGCTTCATTCTTTGGAAATTATGAACAGAGAGTTCTGGTGGTAAAATGAAACGCTACATAAAGCGCTTAATCTATGAAGAAGTAATTATGTGTTACTTCACTCTCTTAACAAAGCGTTTCATGTTATCTAAAATGTGATAAATAGTTGTTTTCATTTTCATATATATTCTTAATGTTTCATACATGAATTTTGTGATTTTATTATTTGATTTTGATGAATATTATTATGTCTTGTGACTAATGTGACTTGGAAGTTTCTATCACTTATTAAAAAGGGCAAAGTGGTATTTTAAGTTTTTCTAGGTACATGACATGGAGAAAATCATACAAAGACTTCTTTATGGCTTATTCATCATTACAAAGGTGTTCTTATATTTATTTCTGGCCAATGAGGACATTTTTGGGGCTTTCTATCTTTAGGGGTATTTTCGTCATTTACTCCCAAGGGTATTTTGGTCATTTCACTCAAGGACATCATTTGAGTTTGATATTATCACAACTTGCAAGGAGAAAATGTGAGAATTTTGAATTATTGGTTGACAAAGTCTTGTCAACTTTATCTACATAATTCTCTTCAGAAAATCTGTGTTTGTACATATATGTTACAACCGGTAGTTAAACAAAATAAATAATAAATAAAAAAAATGAAGATGATAAATGCTAGTCTACCTAGGGTTTAGGAATTAGGATAGAATTACATGGAAAACCTATATCAATAGGAAACTAAAATATATCTTGCATGTAATATCCAAATTATCCTACAAAAAAAAATATACCTAAACTATCTATTCTACAATCATCTATATAATATACCTAGCCTAATCAAATTACACACACACACAACCTGTAAATTCAGCCGTCCCTATAGCTGATGAAAAAAAAGGGCGTTGCCATCACTAGGGCAACAAAAGGAAAAAGAAAAAGAAAAACAATTTATTTCATTTGCATTTTTCAAACCATTCACCTTTTGCAATAGGAAGGAAAAGAAAAAAAAATAAGTGC
Source organism: Eustoma russellianum (assembly GCA_036186865.1). Lineage (NCBI taxonomy): Eukaryota > Viridiplantae > Streptophyta > Magnoliopsida > Gentianales > Gentianaceae > Eustoma > Eustoma russellianum. Next base: position 32,350,882 of record AP025044.1, read on the forward strand.
AGCCCTTGTTTTGCACTTCAACCGAGGTTAGAAGGAAAAGAATCACGTAGCTAATTCGCCAAAAAGGTAGGTGCCTCTTCCCCCTCAAACGGGTATAATACATGCATGCTTTGATGATATATTTATGTGATTCATTGTTTTTATTTGTTTAATATGTGAATTTTGTCTTGTTTTATATGGGAAAGCATGATATATGTTGTTTATGGCTGTATGTATATGTGCATGTGTATTGAAATTGATGGTTGTTGTCATTCGGATTGAAAACACCCTTGAATAAAATCAAAAGGTTGAATATTTTCACACTTAGGGTTCTTTAAAATTGCGTTTTGGCCTTAGAATAAGTTCATCTAGCACGGAATAGGTTGAGATTGAGTTGAAAGTCGAAAAAACGGGTCTGACGGACGCGTTTCAGGGGTGGCGCGTGGGGCCCACGCGCGGCCCCTGTCGGCGCGTCCGGACACGTGATGACGTGTCCACTCTCAAAAGTTGCGTCTCGTTATAACGAGTCCAACGCAACTGGTTTGAGGTCAATCGGAGTTAAAACGAAGATTTTATGAAGGTTAGAAGGAAATATAATTTAATATAAAAAAATAAAAAAAAAAGAAAATGTTGTGGACCGGCCTGGCTGCCGGACCGGACCGGATGGCCAGCGGACCGGACCAGGCCAGCAGGCCGGCCCAGACCGAAATTAAAAAAAAAATCTGAAATTAATTTCTGACATGATTAAACAATAAATAAATAATTAGAATTAGTTTAAAATTCCAGAAAAATATATTTAATTATTAGAAAATTCTAAATAAATTCCAGAAAATATAAAAGGTTAAGATTAAATTATTTTCACTAAATTTATGAATTTTAGTAAGTGTAAGTAATTAAAAATAATTAGTAATAAATAGAGTTAAATAAGGGAAAATTTGGGAAAATTAGTAGAAAATTCTAGAAAATTAATACAAGTTAAGGAAAAATAAGGGGATGCTAAATAACAACTTTTCAATATTCGTAAAATTTACTAAACCAAATATGGAGTGCCGGAGTTGGCGAGGATGGGCGTACGGGCCCCAGACGACTTTGTTGTTGCATTCATGGCACGTGCATTGCATTTGGAGTGGGTTGAGATGTACGGGTCTCAGACGCTCGAGTGGAGTGGATCATGGTGTACGGGCCATGGGTACTCGGTCATGGTGGATCATGGTGTACGGGCCACGGGCATCGGTTGTGGTGGATCGTGGTGTACGGGCCACGGGCATCGGTCAGGGTGGATTGTAGTGTACGGGCTACAGGCATCCAGTCAATCCCGGGATCATGCATTGCATATAGGTCTAGGGCATATTGCATGACATGATTCTTGTTGCGTGTGACACGTTGGTTGAGCATGCATCACGTACTTGCGCATTTTATGTGGAGTGCTTTACTTACCGCATTTACTTTATCTTATGCATGTTATCTTATATTTATGTGCTATATGATTTTACTTTATATTTATGTGCTATGTGGTTTTATCCTATATTTATGTGCTATGTGGATATCTTATATTTATGTGCTATGTGGTTATATCATTTCGGTATGTACGTTTTGTATTTGTTTGAGGCGGGCATCTACTGGGTGATTTCTGTCACTCACCCCTACTTCCCAGGTGAGCTGGATGAGAATTAAGAGCACATCTTTGTTGAGGACGGGACGGACGTAGCGGAGTGGTCTGGTTGAGGGCTGCAGCTAGGATATGAGGGGACTCTACAGCTGTTTTGTTCTTGTTTATACTTTGAGGATTTTCCACATACTACTTTACTACTTTTATTCCCAAAATTTTTATTTAGCAATGTAATGACGATTATTGGAGTTTAACATATGTTATGGCTTACGTTTCCGCGAAAAATTTCTACGTCATTTTTGACAAGTAAGAGATTGATTCGACGCTTTGTATTCTCCTTAGTGAGATACGGCGGGTGCACTGTTCCCGATGTTAGGGCTCGGGAGCGGGGCGCTACAGGTGATATCAGAGACGAGGCTTCAGATCCGCCCCGGAAACGCAGGATTAACTAGATCACTAGACGTAAGTTATGATCTTCTGTAAAATTACGATTTTACCCCTAATAAACAAAGTAGACTTAAGCGATGATCTTAGACCTAAGTTATGATTGAGTCATGGGAGGTGTGTGCCGATGGTGAGCCTCTCTTGTCTAATTATTGATTTATCAGCGCTCAACCTTTCAACTTAATATTGATTAATATGTTTTCGTCTCATGAACTCAATTCCGAATAATGCCTCCATGACGCGAGCCGCCAACTGGAAACGGAGGACACGATGGCGATGATCAGAAGAGCTAGGGGACCATTCCTCATATCCTTGCAGATACCCTGGCCACGCTACTACATTGGTGGCCCAGCAGCAGAACAGATGGCTCACCTGCAGCAGCAGCAATAACCACCACCAACACCATCACCCCAAGGGACTGTGACATTTCTACCGGAAGACGCAGAACTGCCAGATACCTACATCCAGGGGTACCACTAAGCTAGAGCAAGCAGAGATCTGGCTCAAGAATGTGTCGGAGCAATTGAGGTTGCTATAGGTCCAGGATGGCTTTAAGGTGGATGTGGTATGTACCCTTCCTAGAGGGTCATACCGAGCAATGGTGGCAGAATGTGACACGCAGGCTGACTCCACTGCAGACATAAACCCAGTTTAGGGAGGAGTACCAGAAGCATTTTGTTCTAGAGAGTGACCTACACCGGCACAAGCACCCCCTCCATCATCAAGTAAGATGCAACAGAAAGCAAAAGGGGCGCTACATATGAGATGTTAATTAACCAAGTCCCAGCATACATTCTGTCTGATAGTGGTGTCAGCCACTTATTCATCGCCAGGAGATTCGTCAAGAACCTAGATATCCTACCAAAACGGTTCAGATCCCTTATCGTGTTCAAGCCACCGGCGATCAGGTGCTAGTATAGTATCCCACTATCAGTACAAGGACTGCCAGTCAAAGATTATTGAGCTTGAGTTCTATGCAATCCTGATCCCGATCTAGATGTAGGATTTCGACATTATTCTGGGCATGGACTTCATGGCGAGATATAGTGCTACCATCGCCTGCCGCCAGAGACTAGTCAGTATGCAAACATCAGATAAGCGAGAGACCATCTTCCAGGGGGATGTCAAATTGAAAAAGTCCTCCAGGAAAATTTATATGACTGCAGCATAGGCTTTTCGGGCGTTGAAGAAAGGAGCCGAGAGTTTTCTTGTATATGTTCTAAATGCCAGTGCTGAGACGCCATCGATTGAGGATATTCCAGTGGTATGAGATTTTAAGGATGTCTTCCCCGATGAGTTACCAGGTTTACCACCGAGCAGGAAAGTAGAGTTCGAGATCAATCTCATACCCGGAGCCGATCCGATCTCGGAAGCACCATACAGGATGGCACCAACATAGCTAAAAGAGCTAGAGAGCAGTTGCAGGGGTTGCTGGACAGGAAGTTCATCAGGCCTAGTGTTTGCCCTAGGGTGCACCAGTATTATTTTTGAAGAAGAAAGACGGTACTATGAGGCTATGTGTAGATTATCTTGAGCTTAATAAGATCATGATAAAGAATAAATACCCACTACCGATGATCAACGAGTTATTTGATCAGTTGAAGGGTTCCAGGGTATTCTCGAAGATTGATCTTCGATCAGGCTGCCATCAGTTGCGGATTAAGGCAGAAAACATAGCAAAGACTACGTTCTGCACTCGATATAGGCACTACGAGTTTCTTATGATGCCTTTTGGACTGACGAATGCACCTGCGGCCTTCATGGACTTGATGAACACAGTATTCAAGGAGCAGTTGGACCATTGTTTGGTAGTGTTCATCGACGACATCTTGGTGTATTTACCTGATGAGGAGACGTATGCTGAACACTTGCGAGAGGTTTTGAAGACCCTCAGAAAGAAGAAGTTGTACGCTAAGTTTAGTAAGTGCGAATTCTGGTTAAAGAGTGAAACCTTCTTGGGCAACGTGATTTCTGAGGAAGGTATTTCAGTGGATCCAAAGAAGATAGAGGCGATTACAGAATGGTCCCGACCTACAAACGTCACTGAGGTACGCAGTTTTCTTGGCCTTGATAGATATTACCGCAAGTTTATGGAGGGTTTTTCGAGTATTGCGGCGCCACTGAGTCGATTGACTCAGAAAAAGACTAAATTTATATGGACCTCCGAGTGTGAGAAGAGCTTTGCGGAGTTAAAGCGGAGGTTGACGACTGCACCAGTGTTGGCACAACCCTTCGGCACTGAAGTGTATGTCATCTACAACAATGTCTCGAAAAATGGGCTGGGATGCGTATTAATGCAGGGTGATAGGGTTAGTGCATACGCTTCAAGGCAGTTGAAGCAATATGAACAAAATTCCCCGACTCATGATCTGGAGTTGGCAACGGTGATGTTTGCATTAAAGATTTGGCGCCATTATCTATACGGTGTAAAGTGCGAATTCTTCACAGATCATAAGAGCTTGAAGTATTTATTCACACAGAAAGAGTCGAATATGCGCCAGAGGAGATAGCTTGAGCTACTGAAAGACTATGACCTGACCATCAGTTATCATCTGGGAGAAGGCAAACCGAGTTGCAGATGCCTTGAGTAGAAAGTCTAATCATGCCAGACGGACGCCACTGGAGAAAGAGAATGCCAAATTTGATATTGACATAGTTGATTCCACTGCTAATGTTCTGGCGGCCTTAGTTATTACACCGTCCCTGATTGAGCAGATTAAGGAGGCGTAGAAGAAGGATGTGACGCTTAGGGATACCCGAGAGAGAATGTTGGCCAGTCTAATTAAGGGCTTTCAGATACATGATGATGGCAGTATTTGGTACCATGGTAGGTTGTGCGTGCCCGACGATGAGGATCTAAGGAAGGAATTGTTGAAGGAGGCATACAATTCGAAGTTTTCGATTCATCCAGGTGTTACGAAGATGTACAATGATCTAAAGAGACACATCGCCGAGTTCATTGAGAGGTGCCTCGTCTGTCAACAGGTTAAGGCAGAGCATCAGAGGCCGGGAGGTTTGATGTTGCCGTTGGAGATACCAGAGTGGAAATAAGATCAGGTAACGATGAACTTTGTGGTAGAGCTCCCTAAACAAGAAACGACAACGACATGATTTGGGTGATCGTTGATCGATTGACGAAGTCTACTCACTTTCTACCTGTGCCGAGTGACATGACCTTGGAGAGATTGGTGACGCTATACATCGATGATATTGCGAGTATTCATGGGGTCCGAGTTAGTATCGTTTCACACAGTAATCGGAGATTCACCTCTAGGTTTTGGTCAGCTTGTAAGAGAAGGTTGGGGACGGAGCTACGTTGAGCACTGCTTTTCACTCGCACACCGACGGACAGTCAGAGAGGACCATTCAGACTTTAAAGGATATGTTGAGAGCGTGCGCATTGGACTTCAAGAGGAACTGGTACGGTATGATCAAGTTAATTGAGTTCTCCTACAACAATAGCCACCACAGTGCCATCGGCATGACACCCTTTGAGGCGTTCTATGGACGTAAGCGCAAGTCTCCTGTTCATGGGGACGAGGTTGGTGAGCGTACTATTACCGGTTCTAAGTGGGTGGAACAAACTAGAGAAAAAGTAAAGTTGATACGTGATAAACTCAAAGTTGCTCAAGACAGAAGCAAGAGTTGGACAGACTCAAAGAGATGTCCTCTAAAGTTCGCTATGGACGAGAAGGTTTACTTGAGGGTGTCGCCTATAAAGGGGGTTACACGATTTGGTTTGAAGAGTAAGATGAGGCCTCGCTACATTGGTCCATATGATGTACCTGAGAAGGTCGGTACCTTGGCCTACCGATTAGCGTTACCCCTGCCTTGCCCCAGGTGCACAGCGTATTTCACGTTTCTCAGTTAAGGAGGTATGTTCCAGATCCGAGCCATGCTGTAGATGCGCGACCGTTGAGAATTCGACTGGACACGACCTATGAGGAGACTCCTATCAGGGATCGCAAAGACCAAGTATTGAGACACCAGGTCATCCCTTATGTTAAAGTCCAGTGGACAAATCACACCGAGTGCAAGGCAACTTAGGAGCTCGAGGAGCAGATGCAGGAGCGCTATCCGTACCTCTTCGAATAAGGTACGCCAAGTTTCGAGGATGAAACTTCTTGTAAGGTGGGTAGGATGTTACAACCGGTAGTTAAACAAAATAAATAATAAATAAAAAAAATGAAGATGATAAATGCTAGTCTACCTAGGGTTTAGGAATTAGGATAGAATTACATGGAAAACCTATATCAATAGGAAACTAAAATATATCTTGCATGTAATATCCAAATTATCCTACAAAAAAAAATATACCTAAACTATCTATTCTACAATCATCTATATAATATACCTAGCCTAATAAAATTACACACACACAAAACCTGTAAATTCAGCCGTCCCTATAGCTGATGAAAAAAAGGGCGTTGCCATCACTAGGGCAACAAAAGGAAAAAGAAAAAGAAAAACAATTTATTTCATTTGCATTTTTCAAACCATTCACCTTTTGCAATAGGAAGGAAAAGAAAAAAAAATAAGTGCAGCCCTTGTTTTGCACTTCAACCGAGGTTAGAAGGAAAAGAATCACGTAGCTAATTCGCCAAAAAGGTAGGTGCCTCTTTCCCCTCAAACGGGTATAATACATGCATGCTTTGATGATATATTTATGTGATTCATTGTTTTTATTTGTTTAATATGTGAATTTTGTCTTGTTTTATATGGGAAAGCATGATATATGTTGTTTATGGCTGTATGTATATGTGCATGTGTATTGAAATTGATGGTTGTTGTCATTCGGATTGAAAACACCCTTGAATAAAATCAAAAGGTTGAATATTTTCACACTTAGGGTTCTTTAAAATTGCGTTTTGACCTTAGAATAAGTTCATCTAGCACGGAATAGGTTGAGATTGAGTTGAAAGTCGAAAAAAACGGGTCTGACGGACGCGTTTCAGGGGGTGGCGCGTGGGGCCCACGCGCGGCCCCTGTCGGCGCGTCCGGACACGTGATGACGTGTCCACTCTCAAAAGTTGCGTCTCGTTATAACGAGTCCAACGCAACTGGTTTGAGGTCAATCGGAGTTAAAACGAAGATTTTATGAAGGTTAGAAGGAAATATAATTTAATATAAAAAAATAAAAAAAAGAAAATGTTGTGACCGGATGGCCAGCGGACCGGACCAGGCCAGCAGGCCGGCCCAGACCGAAATTAAAAAAAAAATCTGAAATTAATTTCTGACATGATTAAACAATAAATAAATAATTAGAATTAGTTTAAAATTCCAGAAAAATATATTTAATTATTAGAAAATTCTAAATAAATTCCAGAAAATATAAAAGGTTAAGATTAAATTATTTTCACTAAATTTATGAATTTTAGTAAGTGTAAGTAATTAAAAATAATTAGTAATAAATAGAGTTAAATAAGGGAAAATTTGGGAAAATTAGTAGAAAATTCTAGAAAATTAATACAAGTTAAGGAAAAATAAGGGGATGCTAAATAACAACTTTTCAATATTCGTAAAATTTACTAAACCAAATATTGAGTGCCGGAGTTGGCGAGGATGGGCGTACGGGCCCCAGGCGACTTTGTTGTTGCATTCATGGCACGTGCATTGCATTTGGAGTGGGTTGAGATGTACGGGTCTCAGACGCTCGAGTGGAGTGGATCATGGTGTACGGGCCATAGGTACTCGGTCATGGTGGATCATGGTGTACGGGCCATGGGCATCGGTTGTGGTGGATCGTGGTGTACGGACCACGGGCATCGGTCAGGGTGGATTGTAGTGTACGGGCTACAGGCATCCAGTCAATCCCGGGATCATGCATTGCATATAGGTCTAGGGCATATTGCATGACATGATTCTTGTTGCGTGTGACACGTTGGTTGAGCATGCATCACGTACTTGCGCATTTTATGTGGAGTGCTTTACTTACCGCATTTACTTTATCTTATGCATGTTATCTTATATTTATGTGCTATATGATTTTACTTTATATTTATGTGCTATGTGGTTTTATCCTATATTTATGTGCTATGTGGATATCTTATATTTATGTGCTATGTGGTTATATCATTTCGGTATGTACGTTTTGTATTTGTTTGAGGCGGGCATCTACTGGGTGATTTCTGTCACTCACCCCTACTTCCCAGGTGAGCTGGATGAGAATTAAGAGCACATCTTTGTTGAGGACGGGACGGACGTAGCGGAGTGGTCTGGTTGAGGGCTGCAGCTAGGATATGAGGGGACTCTGCAGCTGTTTTGTTCTTGTTTATACTTTGAGGATTTTCCACGTACTACTTTACTACTTTTATTCCCAGAATTTTTATTTAGCAATGTAATGACGATTATTGGAGTTTAACATATGTTATGGCTTACGTTTCCGTGAAAAATTTCTACGTCATTTTTGACAAGTAAGAGATTGATTCGACGCTTTGTATTCTCCTTAGTGAGATACGGCGGGTGCACTGTTCCCGATGTTAGGGCTCGGGAGCGGGGCGCTACAGATATATAAATGGCTCAAAAACGTGGTTAATTATGTAGAGAATGTGTTCCATTCATTTTGTGACAAATGTACAAGATTATACCACTTGGACCAACCAAATACAAGCTAGTTGGCAAAAGTTACCAATATGGAATTTCAAGTTTGAAAATAACGACTAGTTTGAGGCTGTTGGGGAGCTGCTTTTGTTCAAATTTGGAAGCCATCACATGTCATATTCTCATGCTAAGGAATTGAGGTAATCTTGGAAGAATATGCCATCTATATTATCCTCATTTTTGATGAAATTTCATGTCATTTTTCAAGAGGATAAAATCGGCCAAGTTGGAAGCAAAGATGGACCAATTATTCTTCTTAAATTTGCTAAGTGTACAAGGTGCTATGGTGGCCATCCAATGAGTTGAATAGACATAAGACTTGATGATGAAGATGATGACACATTGGAATTCTTATCTTCAAGAGTCATTTGACACTATAAATAGAAGGCAATATGAAGAAGAGAAGACACACACTTGAAAGCAAAAGTCGAAGCTCATTGTCTTGTTATTCTCTTCTCTTCTTGATTCATTCTTTGTGTAGCTAAGGTGTTCCATTTCTAGTTGTTGTCTAGCTACACTATACACGCCTCTTTATATTTTGTAAGATTGATTAGCCAAATTTATAAGGCTACATCAATAGGTGGTTGAGGTATTGCAACCAAAGCTGCATAAAGGTGCTTTGCCAAGCCTTGAATAGGGTTGGTGTATATGTTGAGATCTGCAACACCAGCCGAGCTGACAAGATTAGCCAAGGCAGAGCTGATTAAGGTTGGCATGATTGATTGAGATGTTGGTGCCATCAAAGTTAGCTAAGGCGCAGGTGCTAAGGTCGGCGATGGTAGCTGAGGCCGAGGTGCTGAGGTCGGCAATGATAGCTGGGTTGAGTTGAAGTTCGGAACGTGCTCTGAAAGGGGAGCGCAATAATGGGGAAGTAAGGCGCAAGAATAGGAGTTAGTTGGGCAAGTTAGTGGCCCTTGTTTCTTGGGTTGTTTAGTTAAGTTTTTCCTTATAAATAGTTTGTAATAACTAATGAATAGAAGTAAGTTGATCTTTTGCAATCAAAGAGTTTATTTGTTCATTTACACTTCTTCAAATTGTTGTGTCTTTCTCCCTTGCATTCTCTTTTCATTCTCATTTCTCATTCAACATTTGGTATCAGAGCCACTCATATTCCAAAATTCTAAAAACCCGTTTATCCCATAAAGATGAGTGAATCACAAATCGGAGGAATTAAAAACTTGAACCATCAAAATTACTATACATGGCAAACCTGCATGTCGTCTTACCTGCAAAGGACAAGATTTATGGGAAGTCGTCAACGACAGCGAAGTATCACCACCCGAGGTTGAAGATACAAATGGAGCGTTAAGAAAATGGAAGATCAAGGCAGGGAAGGCAATGTTTGCACTCAAGATAACGGTGGAAGAGGAAGTGTTGGATCACATACGAGATGCTCAAACCCCGAAGACATCCTGGGAGACACTTGCCAAGCTGTTTTCTAAAAAGAATGACACTAGACTCCAGTTGCTTGAAGGTGAGCTATTGTTTATCTCTCAAGGTAATCTATCCATTGCTCAGTATTTTCATAAGGTGAAATTGCTGTGTCGAGAGATTTCAGAATCGGCTCCAGAAGCTCGTATTGGAGACATGAGAACAAAGAGAATTATCATTCATGGAATTAATCCGGAAGATAGGGGGTTTGTTACTGCTGTACAGGGGTGGTCTACCATCCATCACTTGTTGAGTTCAAAAACTTGTTAGCCGGGTAGGAGGCCCTGACTAAACAAATGGGAGGTGTGTCCATAAAGGCTGAAGAGCAGGCCTTGTTTACTAACAAGGGCAGGTGGAACACAAAGCGACGAGCTCAGCATGCGAGCTCATGTGAGAGGGAAGAAAGTGACCCCCGGTGTCAAGGCGTAGAGCAGACGGGCCAATGTGAAGTAAAAGAAAGAGGTGGCAACAAGAAGAAGTTTGAAGGGAAATGCTACAAGTGCGGGAAGAAGGGCCATAGAGCTCGGAACTGCTGGTCAAAGACAAAAGCAGTTGAAAGCAATGTAGCCGCTTCAAGAAATGAAGTGGAGTGGGATACAGTAGCACTACTGGCCATGGAAGAGGTGTTGTTACCAGAGGAAGAGGAGCACGCCTTCGTGGCTACGTCCAGCCAAGTTGACTATGAACTTGACTGGATTATGGATTTCGGGTGTTCTAATCACATAACAGGAGACAGAAAAAAGCTCATAGATGTGAAAGAATACAAAGGAAATCGGATGGTAGTTACTGCAAACAACACCAAACTTCAGATAGCTCATGTTGGAAAAACAACGATTTTGCCTCAGCAGGCCGAGGAGAATATTCCACTAGAAGACGTTTATCATGTTCCAGGTATGAAAAAGAACCTTCTTTCAGTTCCTCAGTTGACACAAGCAGGAAACTATGCTATTTGGGCCAAAAGACATGAAAATATTTCACCACATTGAAGCAAGAGAAAAGCCCATGATGAAAGGAAAGAAGGTAGACTCAGTATATGTAATGTCTGCTGAGACAGCCTATGTTGACAGAACAAGGAAGTTAGAGACAGCAGATTTATGACATGAAAGGCTGAGTCACGTCAGATATGCTACGATGGATGAGATGATGAGAAAGTCTTTGGTGAGAGGTTGTAGGACCTGTATAGCACCACTAGAAGGGGGGTTGAATAGTGGGTGCGAAAAATCTTGTTTTTAAAAATGTTTGGCCCAAAATCTCCACTTCTGAAAACAGTTTCTGTTTTTAGATTCTTATTTGAAACGATTTAAAGACCTACTTACAGACCTTCCAAAATTATGAAATTTGGTGAGATTCTACTCTCACGTGTTCTGAGTATCTCATAAAAATTTCAAATTAAAATTCAACTCCTAACCCTTTGAAAATATTTTTTGGTCAGATTGCGCGAATCTGCCACAAACCGTACTCCGACTTGAAAAATTTATTCCGATTAATTTGTGGCTCCAAATGGTCTGAAAATTTAATGACAATACCCTCAATATATTTATTTCAATCGGTTGAAACAGTTTTCAAAAATTTCTTTAGGAAGTATATCAATTATGTTGATGTTCTCAACCTTTGCCTCTGAAAATCAGATTGCACTAGTCTCAGAACTATTCAATTTTGATTGACTTATACTTATCTAAATGAGTTGAAACTTAAGCCAAATGAAAACTAAGAGGTGTGACTATGTTTCTGCAAAATTTTATGATTTTTGAAAGTATTTTTCTATTTTTACTCTTATAATGAAATTGATGCAAAATAATGGAAACTGAAAGTAAAGTGCTGAAAGTAAAGACACCAAGAATTTTATACTGGTTCGGTTAAATCAACCTACTCCAGTCTTCGAGGACACATTCTGTTGAGAAATATGTTTGGATAATTTTTAAAGTCATGATTGTAAGTGGTGAATTTCTTAAAAATATCACATATGGTGTTTGAAGTGATTAAAAGTTGAAATAAAGTTGAAAGAAATGAAAAAGTGACATCGATCTCTACATAGATCTCTCAGCCAGAGATCGATGTATACATAGATCTCTCAGTCAGAGATCGATATACATCGATCTCTACATCGATCGATGTCATACTGAGGCAAAAGTTGAAACTCTCTGTGAGACGTCGATCTCTCACGTGGATCGATCGACGTACGTCAGCCCCTCACATGGATCGATCCATGTTTATACATGTTTATTATGTGATTAATATGTGTTTTGGTGTTTATAAATGTTTTGTGACTAACATGCCTTGGAAGTTTCTACAACTTACCAAAAGGGCAAAATTGGTATTTTGAGTTTTGTAGGAACATGATATGATGAATATATCAAGGATTTATTCTTATACCATTTATTATGACAAAGGTGATATCATGATTATTTCTGACCATCCGGGTCATTTCTGGAGTTTTCATATACCAGGGGTATTTTGGTTATTTCATCCCCAAGGGTATTTCTGGTATTTTCACTCAAGGAATCTCTTGAGTATATTCTTATCATTATTCTGGAGTTGAATTATTAATATCTTGAAGATTATTTGGTGGTTCTTTATCTCATTTCTTTCACATGATGATGTTATTGATTATAGCGGGATATGCGACGATTTGAGATGTCACATTCTATTTTTTCTTGAAGATCCTCTTATATATGTTATAAGAGCATATTATTCATCATTATTCAGAGTTTTTCAAGGTGTTAAAAGTGCGGAAATGATCTCAACATATAAGAAGAAATATTAGAAATTTCGGTGTTACACGTTGACATAATCTTGTCAACTTTTATCTATTAATTTCTTCTTTAGAAATCTGAGTTGCTACACATATATGTATGCTTAAAAACATGCATATACAGTTGGATATGAGGTGGTATTCATTTTATGATTTGGTGACAAGTAGACAAATCAAAAAGGAGCTAGTTGGCAAAAATGCCAACTTGGAAATATTCAAATGTAGCCAAACGGCTACTTGGTTGTCTTGGCTATTTTCAGATGAAGTCAAATGAAGACTTCACATGTCCTATTATTGTGCTTGGAGTTGGGGATATTTTGGTGGAATTATCCATTATTATTGTTTCAAGGAAAATCAAAATAATTTTTGGAAAATGCATGGAAGTAGCCAACGGCTACTTACTTGGTCTTGGGGCTGAATTTTGAGTTTGAAAATGTTCAAGCCCACATGCCTATTCTCAAGCCAAGAATTTGAGGGGATAATGGAGTATTATCCCTTGCTATTATCTTCACATTCTCAAGATAATTCCAAGTCATTTTTTAGTTGAAAATTTCGGCCAACATGGAGTGCCAAGGTGGACCAATTATGTTGTCATATTTTGCCAAGTGTACAAGGCCAACCAATGATGTGAAGACATTTGGACTTGATGATGAAGATGGTGACACATTGGAAGTCTTATCTCCAAGGCTCATCTCACACTATAAATAGAGGCAATGGTGAAGAAGATGAAACACACTTGAAGCTTACAAGCATTTGTTGAATTGTCTAGCTATCATCTTCTTCTTGTTATGGTTCTTGTTCCATTCTTTGTAGCTAAGGTGTTCTTGTTATTTTTGTTGAGCTACAAGCCTCTTGAGCTTCATTTGTAAGATTGATTAGCCATTCTTATAAGGCTACATCAATAGGTGGTAGAGGTGTTGCAACTAAGTGTTGCTTAGAAGGTGATTATCCAAGTCTTGAGTAGGGTTGGTGTATAACCCAAGGATCAAGCTTGGTTCTTACTGTAAGGTGATTCATTTGATAGTGAAATCCAAGGAAAGGTGTTCCTTGGGACTGGAGTAGGTCACATTGATCGAACCAGGATAAATCCTCGGTGTTCTTATCTTGTTTCTTCATTTATGTTTTCTGCCCGTTTTTACTGCAGTTTCCACACAACTTCACACGTTTTGAAAAAATAGCTAAACACTTTCAAAATTCGTGATTTTTGGTGGAGTTATACTTCAGACTGTTAGCTTTCATTTGCAATAAGAATCACTTGATTTGAGCAAGGGAAAGTTAGTCTTTCAGTCTTTGCAAGATAACTGCTCCAATCTGGCTGCATCTGACCAGTTTTGAGAAAACTTAAATTCTGTATTTATCAAGAATTGTTTAAGGTCAGGTCCTTTTGGAAACATCATCTACACATCCTAAGGAGTGTTTTGATATAAAGATCAACTTGTTTGGTTGAGTATTCAAAGAGAAACACTATTTTTAAAATCAGCAATATTCCGTCAAATTCTATCCAGATTGACTACCTGAATCTTTTTATTTGTTTAAAGGGTCAAATGATCTTATTTTTGTCTGACTTGTTAACTCATTGAAGTTCAATTCTGGAAAGTTTCATAATTTTTGGAGTTGTGTACAATTAGTTTTGAATTTTTCAAAAACGGGTTCTGAATCTGAGGCAGTTTCAGATTCTGTTTTTAAAGGGGTTTTTAATCAAGGGTACTAGTGTAATTTCTGCTAACCACTATTCACCCCTCTCTAGTGGTGTTTACTGCAGGTGCATGGTCCAACACCTTCCTCGGTTATTACTAAACATAATATAACACCTTACCACACCTTACCACAAGGGTTGCTGGAGTTACACACTAACTCCACTCTTTCACAAACAATATAATCAAGAACACCGGATCACGAACACCACCACCTATTGAATAAAGTTTTGATCATATCTTGATCAACCTTTTACAACAATGTAGGAGTGTAGGTGGTATAATCAAAGCCTATACAATATTTTGAATATATGAACAATAGGCTTGAGAGAAGAAGAAGAAAGAAAGAAAAAGAGAATAAGAAAATAGTAGAGCTTCTTGATCTTGAGAGAATGAGAGTTGTGTTCTTAGCCTTGTTTGTACTATTCTCTTCTTTTTAACCATGTGTGGCCACCACCTAGGGCCTTCGTCCTTTCTTGATAATTCTCTTTAATGCCTTTGGAAGATTGCCTTGTGTAGATATGACACCATCTTGCTCACTTGGCACATTATGATTGGAGGGATGACTTGGTCTTGTTTACTTGACACTTGATGATTGGTCCAATTTGTCATCATTTGATGAGCTATAAAATCGGAAAATAACTCATAAAACATGTGCCGAAAATAATTTAAAATGTAGCCAATTAATCATCATTCATTCCCTTCAATTTTGGGAAGCAAATTAGGGTACATTTAGAGCAAGAAATCGGCCACCTTATGCTATGTGCTGAAAGTTTTCAGCATGTGGCTATTTTTCAAATCTTTTGAATTGTTAATTTGTGTAGTTCCCTCTTTTATGTCACTAACCTTGTGTGGCATATTCTCCACTAATCAAGATGCTAACTAAGCTCCACATAGGCTCCAATGTTGCTGAGAATGGTGTGTAACATGGCTAGCATGTGCTAAAATTTTACTTTAGTAAGCTTTGTCAAATAATGCACAATAATTACACATATATGGTAAATTCCAATTATCAGTTTAACATTTCTTGAATGTGTAAAAAATGTCTAGATACATGTTACAAGTCATGCTAAAAACGTTCCATGTGTTATGT
>AP025044.1:32373567-32394759 GCA_036186865.1 Eustoma russellianum
TACATGGTCAATCCTACTTCACACACCTAATGCAGCCTTGGTGGAGCTTATGTGGAGCTTAGTTGGCATCTTAATTGGTGAAGAATAAGCCACACAAGGTTAGTGACATAATGAAGAAAGCTACACAAGGTAATATTTCAAACTTTGTTACAAATGTGACACATGCTGAAAATTCAGCTGTGTAAATTGATGTGGCCGAATTTTTGTCTCTTAATTGTGATAAATTTGCTTTCAATATTCAAGGGATTGATGTGTAGTAATATGGCAACATTTCAAAGTCTTGAGATGATTTAGCACATGCTAAAAATTTCAGCATGTGAGACTATGTGAGTGGCGATTTTATGGTCTTTATGATGACCAATTTGATTCCCAAATTAGTAGAGATTGATTGAATGCTATTTGGAAATGTTTTTACTACTATTTTGGCACATGTTTTGATTGATATTCTCAGATTTTTACAGTCATCAAGTGATGACAAATCTCATCCAATCAAGGAGTGCCAAGTAAGCAAGGCCAAGACAATCATCCAATCAAGTTGTGCCAAGTAAGCAAGTTGACGTCACATCTATACAAGGCATTCTTCCAAGGACTTAAAAGAGAATTCTCAAGATGGGATGATGCCCTAAGGGGAGCAGCCAACTCCAAATAAAAGGAGAAGAAGCAGAAACAAATGCAAGACAAGTCTTACAATCTCCAAAGTGCAAAAAGACTCTCTACTCTCTTCTTCTACATTTCTTTCTTCTCCTTCTCTCTCTCAAGCCTATTGTATCTATATTCAAACATATTATATAGGCTTTATTCATACCACCATACATGCCTCATTGTTGTAAAAGTTTGATCAAGGTGTGATCAAACCTTCATTCGCTCGGTGGTGATGTTCGTGATCATTGTGATTGCTTGTATCGTTTGTAAAGGGTTGGAGTTGGTGTGTAACTCTAGCAACCCTTGTGGTAAGGTGTTATTTTGTTTAGTGATAACCGAGGAAGTTGTCCTCGAAGACTGGAGTAGGCTGATTTAACCGAACCAGTATAAAATTCCTTGTGTTCTTTACTTTACTGCACAGTACTTTTAGTTTTCAGCACTTTGCATCCATTTCATCGCAATCTTAAAAATATTAAACGAATTTCAAAAATTGTAAAATTTTGCAGAACCATAGCCACATATCTTAAGTTTCATTTGGCGCAAGTTTCAACCCTTTTGGACAATTATAAGTCATTCAAACATTAATAGTTCTGAGACTAGTGCAATCTGATTTTCAGACTTGCAGAGGTAGAACTTGAACATATTTGACATACTTCCCAAAGAAATTCTTCAAAACTATTTCAACTTATTTAAATACATATAGTAAGGGTGTTGTCATTCAATTTCCAGACCATTTGGAGTTACGGATTAATCGAAATAAATTTTTTAAATCAGACTACTGTTTGAGGCAGATTTGCGTAATCTGACCACAAACAATTTTTCAAAAGGTTAGAGGTTGGGTTTTGATCTGAAATTTTTAGGAGATACTCAGAACATCTGAGACTACAATCTCTCCAAATTTCAGAATTTTTGAAGGCTTGTAACCTAGTTTTTCAAATGTTGAAAAACAGGACTTGAAAACAGAAATTGTTTTCAGAAGTTGGGTTTTTGGGTCAAAACTTTTTAAAAACCAAATTTTCTGCACCCACTATTCAACCCCCTTTCTAGTGGTGCCTTACAGGTTCTACAAATAACTCATAAAATATGTGCCAAAAAGAATTAAAAATGTTGCCAATTAATCATCATTCAATCCCTTCAATTTTGGAAAGCAAATTAGGGTACATTTAGAGCAAGAAATCGGCCACCTTATGCCACGTGCTGAAAGTTTTCAGCAAGTGGCTATTTTTCAAATCTTTTGAATTGTTACCTTGTGTAGCTCCCTCTTTTATGTCACTAACCTTGTGTGGCATATTCTCCACCAATCAAGATGCCAACTAAGCTCTACATAGGCTCCAATGTTGCTGAGAATGGCGTGTAATATGGCTAGCATGTGCTGAAATTTTACTTGAGTAAGCTTTGTCAAATAGTGCACAATAATTACACATATATGGTAAATTCCAATCAGTCCTAATTTGAATTTTCTGGAACACTTTAACATTTCTTGAACGTGTAAAAAGTGTCTAGATACATGTTACAAGTCATGCTAAAAACGTTCCATGTGTTATGTTCGTAGAAAGCTGAATTTTTGACTTTCGTCGATTACGCGATTTTTCTCCGATTAAATTCAAACTTTTTTCACATGTTATATATATTATGTCACAAATAATATACATAAAATAAATTAGATATTCAGCTCTAATGGCTGACTTAAAGAGGCACCCCATGTGCCTTAAAACTTTGAATTCGAAATCTCCACAATTTGGCTTAAATGTGGGTGCTTTGTGTGTGCCAACATGGAATGATTTCATGACTGATTTGAACATGTGAGCCACGAAAGTTTTGATTATTTTTAAAGTATATGGGCTGGCCATCTTTATACGGCAAGTGCATGACACGTTGGCGAAGTTTCGGTAGTCACCCGATACGACAATTTTTGGTTTACAATCTTGTAACGTGTCGTTATAATTTTGTCATCACCATGAATTATATCATATGATATAAGACCTGAATATACTCATAAACATAAGGTGTATATAGTGGTGTGACATTGACGCACGTTTGTAATATATGTAACGTGTCGGTAGTACGTCAGAATATATGTTTATTGTGCCTTTTAAGCAAAAATATAAATATATATATATATAATATATATAAATGGCGTGTAAATGGAATGAACGAGGAGACTTTCCATTTTCAATTTGTTGCCATCAAGCTTTGTCCAAATATGTCTCTATTTAATGAACTAGTTAGTTCAATAACTTAAGTACTTTACTTAATGAACTAGTTTAGTTCATTAATTGTGGCACCTGAAAATAGTTCAAAGACAACAAATGTTTGCCATATGATGTAAGCTTTAACGCTTCATGTCTTTTTAGTACGGCAAAAATATATATAAACATATGAGGCATGTATATCACATAAAACGTGTCAACTCATAATTTTGTCATGCATTTTGTAAACTCGTACTATTTAAATCATGCATTTGCAAATCATTCAAATACTTTTTCTCAACAGAGGCTTGCCAAGGTTGAAGGTGAGAAAAGATCTGGTCTGCGTTGGATGTCAATATGGTAAAGCTCATCAACTACCATATGAAGAGTCAAAGTTCAGAGCCAAAGCTGCGTAGGAGCTGATTCACTCAGATGTGTTTGGACCAGTAAAGCAATCATCAATAAAAGATATGAAGTATATGATTACATTCATTGATGACTTCTCCAGGTGAATATGGGTCCAGTTTATGAAGGAGAAATCAGAAACCTTCATCAAGTTTAAAGATTTCAAGGCTGAGGTGGAAGGCAAGCTCGGCAGAAGGATCCTCTATCTGAGATCAGACAATGGAAGAGAATACACCTCATATGAGTTCTCTGAGTTCCTTTTGAAGAATGGAATCAAGAGACATCTGACCTCTACATACACTCCAAAACATAACAGAGTAGCTTAAAGGAAAAATAGACATATGCCCGAGATATGTCACAGAATGCTTCATGCAAAACTTGTACCAGGAAAGTTTTGGGCCGAAGCTATGAGAACAGTGGCCTATGTGATAAATAGGTTACCATAGCAGAGGCTGAGCTTCAAGTCTCCTTATAAGGTACTGATGAATCAATCGTGTATTTGGAAGTGTGCGCTATGTATTCATCCCTGATCACCTGAGGACTAAAATGGAGAAGAAGGTAGTCAGGTGTATCTTTGTAGGGTATGACGATCAGAAGAAAGGATGGAGGTGTTGTGATCCTACAACTGGTAGGTGCTGCACTTCCAGAGATGTGGTGTTTGATGAAGCCTCAGCTTGGTGGACATCAGACAGCCGAGGTCAGTCTTTCAACACAGCAGAGTCCAGCTCAGTGAAGGTCAAGAGTCTGTAAAGAAACACAAATCTGTGCAAGTGTTTCTAGAGGGTGGCAGAGATGAGCTTGAACCTGCTCAAGAAGAAGTTACAGCTCGGAAGCAACAAGAAGAAGAGGAGCAACATCACCTTAGACGATCTGACAGGATCAGGAGGCCTAATCCCAGGTATGCAAATGCAACCATTATTGAAGATGAAGCTGAACCCGAGAGCTATGATGATGCTGTAAAGAAACCTGAATGGATTAAAGCTATGAAGGAAGAGATGTCAGCTCTGGAGAAGAACCAGACATGGGAGCTGGTAGCAAAACCTGAAGACGTGAAACTTGTTTCATGCAAATGGATGTACAGGTTGAAGAAAAGAGCAGATGGCTCTATTGAAAGGTTTAAAGCTCGTTTGGTTGTTCGAGGCTTCTCTCAACAGTATGGCCTGGACTATGATGAGACCTTTAGCCCAGTAGTGAAATTAACAACTGTTCGAGTGTTACTAGCTATGGCTGCAAGCAAAAGTTGGAACCTGTGGCAGATGGATGTGAAGATTGTATTTCTGCACGGAGAGCTGGACCATAAGATCTACATGGAACACCCAAAGGGGTTTGAAGACCAATCAAATCCAACCTTTGTTTGCATGCTGAAAAAAGCACTATATGGATTAAAACAAGCTCCAAGGGCGTGACACGGTAAGTTTGCTGAATTTCTTGTTCATTGTGACTACAGAATGACAAGCTTAGACTCAAGCTTGTTTGTCAAAAGTGTTGGAGACAAAGTGTCCACAGTGCTACTATATGTAGATGATCTGATCATCACAGGAGATGCTAGTGAAGATATTCAACTTGTTAAGGAGAACTTATCCATACGATTTCAGTTGAAGGAGCTCGGCCAGTTGAGCCATTTTCTTGGACTTCAGGTTGAACAAGCAGAAGAAGGGATCGTGCTGCATCAGAAGAAATATGTAAATGACATACTAAGGAGATTTGGAATGGATCAATGTAAGCCTATGACTTCTCCCATGGAGCCAAGCCTAAGTTTGAGTGCTCACGAAGGGAAAGATCTGGAGGATGCTGTTATGTACCGACAACTGGTCGGAAGTTTGATATATCTGACATTGACCAGGCCTGATATCTCGTGTGCAGTTGGTGTAGTAAGTCGTTTTATGCAGAGTCCGAAGAAGTCACTCTTAGAAGCTGCGAAAAGAATCCTCAGATACATTAAATGAACATCTGACCTTAGAGTGCTATACAGGAAAGCAGCCGAGCTCAAGCTTGTTGGGTTCTGTGATGCTGAATATGCAGGTGACTATGATACCAGATGTTCAACATCTAGCTATGTTTTCTTGCTAGGAACAGTGGCTGTGTCTTGGTGCAGTAAAAGATAGCCTAATATTTCTCTTTCGACAACTGAGGCAGAATACTGAGCAGCAGCAGCAGCTCAAGAATGTGTGTGACTTGTTTAATTGCTCAAAGAGCTGGATCAATCAGTTAAAGACGCTGTAACATTACACTGTGATAATGTTTCCTCAATTCAGCTAGCTGAAAATCTAGTATTTCATGCTAGAACAAAGCATGTTGAAGTACATTACGACTTCGTTCGAGAAAAGGTGTTGAAGGACGAGATTGTGTTGGAACATGTAAGTTCGAAAGATCAGGTTGTTGATGTATTCACTAAAGGCTTCAGTGGAACGAGGATGGTGACATTTCGATCAAAGTTGGGAATGAGAAGAGCTGGTGTTGAGGGGGAGTGTTGAGATCTGCAACACCAGCCGAGCTGACAAGATTAGCCGAGGCAGAGCTGATTAAGGTCGACAGGATTGATTGAGATGTTGGTGCCATCAAGGTTAGCTGATGGTATCTGAGGCCGAGTGTCATACCCCGTGACTTTTAAGAACGACTTTCAATACTATAGGTCAACTTTGAATGCAATTTAATTAATGATGTAGATTGTGATACTTAGTTACTTAAAATATAGAGAAATAAGAAGAAGGGGTTAAAAGTAGAATTAAAGGTAATTAAAGGAAATTATCTAAAAGGTCCCTACTAAGATAGGGGAGTTACCAAAACTTAGTATAACTCCCCATCTCAACCCAAGGGGGCGGTTATAGCACCAAAAAGGAGAGGAGAAAACGCAGGAAAAGAGAGAAAAGAGAAAGAGAGGAAGAAGAAGAAGAAAAAAAAGGAAGAAAAAAAAGGTCAATCTAGGTTCAATCCTTATCAAGATTCTGCAGTAAATTCGTAAGGCTAACTAGGAACAAATGCAAGTAATCTTTCTATACGCTTTATGCAATTTTGATACTTTAGGCGCTATGTTCTTACAAAGAGAAAACTTGGATCACACATTGGTAGCTTTGGTTTGCTTATGTTAAGTGTTTTACTATATGTAATTGTTGTGCTAGATGCGTAAAGTCTTGTTCTTTGGGCCATATTTCTGAACAATAGTTGTGTGGTGCTTTGTTGTTTGTCAAGCATGCCCATGAAAGTGTATTCTTGATGCATTTATTGCCTTGTTCTATTCTTGTGTTGATTGTCTACACCTAGATGTTTGAGAGTAAGTGCAGGGAATTGAAGGATGAATGATGGCATGGTTATAGACTTGTTGTGTTGGGAATGTTGATGGTATCTTTTGAAGGATGTGAATGATAGAAGATTAAGAGTGGATATTATTAGACATAACTAAGCATCAATTCATGTTAGATGTGTGTTAAGTATGATGAATCTAGATGGTAAGATGGATCTTGAGAGGTTTAGCATGAGAGGGTTGAAGGAGGAAGGAGATGGGAGGAAGTTACTGCAGAAAAACTGCAATTTAGAACCGTCAGAACACTTCGAACACCTACATTAGGCGCTTCAAGTCACATTAGGCGCCTAATGTAGGCGTTCAATGTGTCCCAGAGCATCCCCGTACACTTCGAACACCTACATTAGGCGCTCTATGTCACATTAGGCACTTCATGTAGGCGTTCGATGTATACGGCACATCCCCGAACACTTCGAACGCCTAGTATAGGTGCTCTATGTCTACATTAGGCGCTCCTTGTAGCGTTCGAAGTATACTGGAAGTCTTTCTGACCCTTTAGGCGCCCTATGTATGTGTAGTAACTTTATACACTTCTTTTGAACATAAAATGAAAGGGTATTTGAGGTGTAAATGAGGTGTAGATGGTACGTTTGATCAAGTAAGAATAAGATTGAATCCCAAGTGAATTAGTGAGACGAACGAACTTGGAAAGATACGAACATGGAGTGTTAGAGGTGCAAGATCGCATACTTGATAGGTAAGATGTGTGTGTGTGTGTGTTACGTGTTTGATACGAAGTTACATGTGCATCCTGCATCATGACATGGGCACTTACATTTGATTTGAGAATTGCTTTGCGAAAGAACAAGTGTTTATAAGAAAAGTTTAAAGTTTTCGAAAGACAAAATGGTTGCTGGTTGATCGTAGGGTATAAAAGTCACGCCTGCGAAAGCAGGGTATAAAAGCGTGACCTGTGAATCAACAGCAGGGTATAAAATATGTTATGGGGCCGTGGACCTATCAGCACGGAAAATAAAGTATTTTCTGGGGCCGTGGACCTATCAGCACGGATATATGATGTATGTAATGGGGCCGTGGACCTTTCAGCACAGGGTATAAAGTTATATGTTATGGGGCCGTGGACCTTTCAGCACGGGGTATAAAGTTCTGTTTGCTGTGGACTGATCACCCACAGGGTATAAAGTTCTGCTACGCGAAGAATATGATAAGAAGAGTTATGAAATGTTTTATGAAATGACACACATGACATGTTTATGAAAGAAGACATATGCGTGGGTGTTGTGTGTGATTTTAAAGAAGTACATGCATCATGATACACGAAGCATAAGATTGATGTGCAAGAGATGTGACTAGCTTATGACTTTCTTATGATGATATGTTGTTTTAGTACATGTTTATTCTCGTATCCGTGTATCATTTATGTGTCTTATCTGTTTTGAGGCATTCTTATAAAGATACTACTTGCTAACCCGAGCACCTTATTTTGGGCAATGATCTATACACTGGTGACTCGTCGTGTGTGATCCCGTAAGGTGTATAGACGGGTTACTTGCTGGCGATAATTTCGCTAAGAACAGATACTCTATTCCTTTTCAGGCGAGCCAGAATATGAAATGATATTTATCAAAGACGATGGCGAGTGGGCTCAGTGGGATGATGGACATGGAAATAGATAGATGCTTGACTGCTCTCTTTAAGTTTGGAAACTCAATATCATTATGTTGTTCTGGAACTTATGTTAGTTAGATGAACAAACACCTTTTAATTCCGCTGTACTTTCTGGTTGTACTAATGATGATAAAGTTTAAAATTTTATGACGTTTCCGCTGATTTATCTTACGTCATGGATGATGTACGCTTGATCTGCTTTGACGCTTCGTAGTTCTCATAGTAGACTACGGCGGGTGCACTGGTTCCGATGACAGTTTCGGGCCGGGGCGCTACAGGTGGTATCAGAGACTAGGCTTCAGATCTATCTCGGAAACTTAGGTTCATGATCTTTTAGACACCTAAGCTATGATTCTCCCTTAAGGTTGATCCTTAGTTATAAGTACTGATTTCTTTAGTGTTTAAGTATGATCTGGGTTGGGTGTGTGCGAGCGCGTTTATCATCTAATTTCGTATTAATAGTTGTACTACATACCTCACCCATTTGTACGCATTCAAGCTTTCAGTAACCTCTGGTATTTACTGAATGCTAATGCAATGTTAACCTTTCAGAGAAATATGCGTCCAAGAAGAGATAACACAGGCAACTCAGGCAATGGACAGGAGAACCAGCCACCACAAGCGGTTTTGCCCCAGGTGCTCACTGACGCATTAACGGTGATTGCACAAGGGTTTGCTCAGCAGCATCAGCCTCCACCTCCTCCACCGCCCCAGCATAACATCAGATTCTTTTATGGAGAGATGAGAAAGATGAGGGTGCCGGAGTTTGGAGGATGTACCGATCCTGAGGAAGCTCAGCACTGGTTGGCTGAGGTAGAGAAATGTTTTCGACTAGTGCAAGTACCGGAGGAGATAAAGGTTGATGTGGCCACACCCCTTCTATGTGGCAAGGCTGGTGAATGGTGGGACGGAATGGTGTTGAGAATGACCCCACCTATCTCGTGGGTGCAGTTCTGTGGTGTGTTCCTGAAGTATTATATGCCAGAGATGGCTATACTGGACAAGATTAGGGCATTCGACCGACTTGAGCAAGGTCGGATGACCGTATCAGAATATGCTGATCGTTTCCACGCTTTGGGAAAGTTTGCCCCGGCGATTATGTCTGATAATCGTCTTAAGATGACGAAGTTCGAGAGGGGTTTGGACTCGAGGATACAGTCAGCAATAGTGAATGCGGGGATGAAAACTTATGAGGATATGCTGGATGCGTGTTTCCGTGTCGAGAGTGATTTTCGCCGAGTAGCGGCAAGAGCAACTAGTGCATGAGGGTCTGATTGAGGCAAAAGGCCAAGAGATGATGTGAGAGTTGGTGGAAGACCCGGACGTTGGGTCAAGATTCCGAAGAGAGGACCAGTTGGAAATTTTCAGAGACTTCCACCTCAGAATCCAGTAGTTCAGCAGGGTATAGGAGTTTGTCCACACTGCAACAAGAACCACGTCGGAGAGTGTAGGAAAGTGGCTGGAGCATGCTTCCGATGCAGTCAAGTGGGCCACATGATTAGGGACTGTCCGGAGATGACGAAAAATAATCCGAGAGAAGCGGCTCAGCAGCCGAGAGCGAAGCCACGAGCAAATGCCCGTGTACATCTCATGACGGACACAGATGTGCAGGAAGCTACTGATGTAGTAGCAGGTACCATTTGAATTAAGTTTAAGTCATTATTGAATTAAGTGTTTACGTGTGTAACTTTTTGTGTAAAACTTTATATGGCCTTAGGTGCGGTTTTAGTAAATAAGATGCCTGCCAATGTACTTTTCGATAGCGGCGCAAGCCACTCCTTTGTAGCAAAGAGATTCACTAAGCACCTTGGTAGTTTGCCTGAATGGTTAAAAACTCCGTATCGTGTTCAAGCGGCCGGAGATCAGGTTATGGTTTCGTATCAGCAGTATCGAGATTGCGAGTTAGAGTTTGAAGGTCAAACGTTCTCCACCACACTGATCCCTATTCAGATGTACGACTTTGATGTTATATTGGGAATGGACTGGATGGCCAAGCATCATGCCAATATTGATTGTCGATTGAAACAAGTGACAATCAAGAACGCTAAGATGGAAGAGGTAACGTTTCAAGGGGAACCGGAACAAAAGAAAGTTCCTAAGAAGATGTATGTGTCGGTTGCACAAGCGTGCAAAGCCTTAAGGAAAGGTGCTGAGGGATTCCTAGTGTATGCAATGGATGTTACTCGGGAGGTACCGTCCCTTGAGCAAATTCCAGTGGTCAATGAATTTCCTGATGTGTTTCCGGAAGATTTACCAGGCGTACCACCCCCGAGGGAGGTCGAGTTTGAGATAAACTTGATTCCAGGAACTGAACCTATTTCTAAAGCCCCTTATAGAATGGCTCCGGCAGAGTTGAGAGAGTTGAAGGAACAACTGCAGGAGTTATTAGACAAGAAGTTCATCCGCCCTAGTGTATCGCCCTGGGGAGCACCTGTTTTATTTGTAAAGAAGAAAGATGGTAGCATGAGACTTTGTATCGATTATAGAGAATTGAATAAAGTTACCATCAAAAATAAGTATCCTCTTCCGCGAATTGAGGATTTATTTGATCAACTCAAAGGCGCCAAGATCTTCTCTAAAATTGATCTCCGATCAGGATATCATCAGTTACGAGTGAAGGCCGAGGACATCGCAAAGACAGCTTTCCGCACCAGATATGGCCACTATGAATTTTTGGTGATGCCGTTTGGATTGACAAATGCCCCTGCAGCTTTTATGGATCTTATGAATACCGTCTTTCGAGAACAGTTGGACAAGTTTGTTGTGGTATTTATAGATGATATTCTGGTGTATTCTCCGGATGAACAAACTCACGCTAAGCATTTGAGAACCGTTCTAGGCATTTTGAGGCAGAAACAACTGTACGCTAAGTTTAGCAAGTGTGAGTTTTGGTTGAGAAGTGTGGCTTTTCTGGGTCACGTGATATCGGATGAGGGGATTGCTGTTGACCTGAAGAAGGTAGAAGCTATCACTGAATGGCCTAAACCTACCAATGTTACCGAAGTACGAAGTTTCTTGGGTCTAGCGGGGTACTATAGAAAGTTTGTGGAGGGATTCTCAAGAATAGCCGTACCACTCAGTCGCCTTACCCAAAAGAAGTCTAAGTTTGAGTGGACGGCGGATTGTGAGCAAAGCTTCACGGAGCTTAAGAAGAGACTAACCACAGCTCCCGTATTGGCTCAACCCTCCGGAACTGATGGGTTTGTGATTTACAGTGATGCGTCAAAGAACGGTTTAGGTACGTAAACTATAATATAAGGTTATGATCTTGTATACCTATTAAGTTTAGACTAATACCTTGTTTGTAGGTTGCGTCTTAATGCATAACGAACGAGTCATCGCATATGCCTCAAGACAGCTTAAGCCTTATGAGCAAAATTATCCAACACACGATCTTGAGCTTGCCGCAGTGGTGTTCGCCTTGAAGATCTGGCGGCATTATTTATACGGAGAAAAGTGTGCGGTATTCACGGACCATAAAAGTTTAAAGTACTTGTTCTCACAGAAGGAATTAAATATGAGGCAGCGGAGATGGTTGGAATTGCTAAAAGACTATGATCTGACTATTCATTATCACCCGGGAAAGGCTAACAAGGTAGCCGACGCTTTAAGTAGGAAATCCAGCCATGCGCGACAATCACCATTGAAACGAGAGATAGAGGAATTCGGTTTAGATTTGATTGATTCCACGGTGAACGTTCTGACAGCATTGACCATCACACCGAGTTTGATTGATCGAGTAAAAGAGGCTCAGAAGAATGATAAGACCCTCAGTGAAATAACGAAAAAGGTGAAACAGAGTCAAGTTGAGGGATTTCAGGTCAAAGAGGATGGGAGCCTATGGTTCTGAGGAAGATTGTGTGTGCCTGATGTTGATGAACTTAGAAAAGAAATTTTGCAAGAAGCCCACAACTCAAGACTATCCATACATCCCGGTAGTACCAAGATGTACAGAGACCTTAAACAATATTATTGGTGGTCCGGGATGAAAAGACATACTGCGGAGTTTATAGAGAGATGTTTGGTTTGTCAACAAGTCAAGGCGGAACACCAAAGGTCGGGAGGATTATTGATGCCATTAGAAATTCCAGAATGGAAATGGGAACATGTCACGATGGATTTCGTAGCTGGTTTACCAAAGACAAGAAGTGGATATGACATGATTTGGGTCATCGTGGATCGTTTAACAAAGTCTGCCCATTTCCTACCCGTTTCAAGTGAAGCACCTCTTGACAAGTTAGTGAATTTGTATATGGAGAATATTGTTAGCTTGCATGGTGTTCCAGTAAGTATAGTGTCCGATCGAGATTCACGGTTTACATCTAAGTTTTGGACAGCATTTCAGAAAGCCATGGGTACGGAATTAAGGTTGAGCACGGCGTATCATCCCCAAACTGATGGACAGTCCAAGCAGACTATTCAAACTTTGGAAGATATGCTAAGGGCTTGCGTGTTGGATTTTAAAGGGAGTTGGGATGGAATGGTAAAACTGATGAAGTTTTCTTATAGCAATAGTTACCACAGCGCAATTGACATGGCTCCTTTTGAAGCTTTGTATGGAAGGAAATGTAGGTCTCCGTTTATTGGGACGAAGTAGGCGTGAGGGCTATCACCGGACCTGAGCTATTGGAGAAAACGCTAGAAAAAGTGAAAGTCATCGGGGAAAGACTCAAGGCAGCTCAGGATCGCAACAAGAATTGGGCAGATTCCAAACGACGACCATTGGAATTTGATGTGGGTGAAAAAGTTTATGTGAGGGTATCACCTACAAAGGGTGTCATGAGGTTTGGAGTAAAAGGCAAGTTAAGCCCTCGTTTTATTGGTCCTTATGAAATACTTGAGAAGGTGGGAGCCTTGGCATATAGGTTAGCGTTACCTCCGGTGTTGGCGCAAGTTCACAATGTCTTTCACGTGTCACAACTAAGGAAGTACGTGACAGATCCAAGTCATGTACTTGAAGCTCAACCCTTGGAACTTAAGGACGATGTTACATACAAAGAGATACCCGTAAAAATTGTGGACCGAAAGGATCAAGTGTTGAGGAAGCGAGTGATTCCTTATGTAAAGGTCCAGTGGAGCAACCACACGGAACGTGAGGCCACTTGGGAACTCGAAGATCAAATGCGGGAGAAGTATCCTCAACTCTTTGATTAAGGTACGTAAGTTTCGAGGACGAAACTTTTTATAAAGGAGGTGGAATGTCATACCCCGTGACTTTTAAGAACGACTTTCAATACTATAGGTCAACTTTGAATGCAATTTAATTAATGATGTAGATTGTGATACTTAGTTACTTAAAGTAGAGAGAAATAAGAAGAAGGGGTTAAAAGTAGAATTAAAGGTAATTAAAGGAAATTATCTAAAAGGTCCCTACTAAGATAGGGGAGTTACCAAAACTTAGTATAACTCTCCATCTCAACCCAAGGGGACGGTTATAGCACCAAAAAGAGAGGAGAAAACGCAGGAAAAGAGAGAAAAGAGAAAGAGAGGAAGAAGAAGAAGAGAAGAAGGAAAAGGAAGAAAAAAAAAAGGCCAATCTAGGTTCAATCCTTATCAAGATTCTGCAGTAAATTCGTAAGGCTAACTAAGAACAAAGGCAAGTAATCTTTCTATACGCTTTACGCAATTTTGATACTTTAGGCCCTATGTTCTTACAAAGAGAAAACTTGGATCACACATTGGTAGCTTTGGTTTTCTTATGTTAAGTGTTTTACTATATGTAATTGTTGTCCTAGATGCGTAAAGTCTTGTTCTTTGGGCCATATTTCTGAACAATAGTTGTGTGGTGCTTTGTTGTTTGTCAAGCATGCCCATGAAAGTGTATTCTTGATGTGTTTATTGCCTTGTTCTATTCTTGTGTTGATTGTCTACACCTAGATGTTTGAGAGTAAGTGCAGGGAATTGAAGGATGAATGATGGCATGGTTATAGACTTGTTGTGTTGGGAATGTTGATGGTATCTTTTGAAGGATGTGAATGATAGAAGATTAAGAGTGGATATTATTAGACATAATTAAGCATCAATTCATGTTAGATGTGTGTTAAGTATGATGAATCTAGATGGTAAGATGGATCTTGAGAGGTTTAGCATGAAAGGGTTGAAGGAGGAAGGAGATGGGAGGAAGTTACTGCAGAAAAACTACAGTTTAGAACCGTCAGAACACTTCGAACACCTACATTAGGCGCTTCAAGTCACATTAGGCGCCTAATGTAGGCGTTCAATGTGTCCCAGAGCATCCCCGTACACTTCGAACACCTACATTAGGCGTTCTATGTCACATTAGGCGCTTCATGTAGGCGTTCGATGTATACGGCACATCCCCGAACACTTCGAACGCCTAGTATAGGCGCTCCATGTCTACATTAGGCGCTCCATGTAGCGTTCGAAGTATACTGGAAGTCTTTCTGACCCTTTAGGCGCCCTATGTATGTGTAGTAACTTTATACACTTCTTTTGAACATAAAATGCAAGGGTTTTTGAGGTGTAAATGAGGTGTAGATGGTAAGTTTGATCAAGTAAGAATAAGATTGAATCCCAAGTGAATTAGTGAGACGAACGGACTTGGAAAGATACGAACATGGAGTGTTTGAGGTGCAAGATCGCATACTTGATAGGTAAGATGTGTATGTGTGTGTGTTACGTGTTTGATACGAAGTTACATGTGCATCCTGCATCATGACATGGACACTTGCATTTGATTTGAGAATTGCTTTGCGAAAGAACAAGTGTTTATAAGAAAAATTTAAAGTTTTCGAAATACAAAATGGCTGCTGGTTGATCGTAGGGTATAAAAGTCACGCCTGCGAAAGCAGGGTATAAAAGCGTGACCTGTGAATCAACAACATGGTATAAAATATGTTATGGGGCCGTGGACCTATCAGCACGGAAAATAAAGTATTTTCTGGGGCCGTGGACCTATCAGCACAGATATATGATGTATGTAATGGGGCCGTGGACCTTTCAGCACAGGGTATAAAGTTATATATTATGGGGCCGTGGACCTTTCAGCACGGGGTATAAAGTTCTGTTTGTTGTGGACTGATCACCCACAGGGTATAAAGTTCTGCTACGCGAAGAATATGATAAGAAGAGTTATGAAATGTTTTATGAAATGACACGCATGACATGTTTATGAAAGAAGACATATGCATGGGTGTTGTGTGTGATTTTAAAGAAGTACATGCATCATGATACACGAAGCATAAGATTGATGTGCAAGAGATGTGACTAGCTTATGACTTGCTTATGATGATATGTTGTTTTAGTACATGTTTATTCTCGTATCCGTGTATCATTTATGTGTCTTATCTGTTTTGAGGCATTCTTATAAAGATACTACTTGCTAACCCGAGCACCTTATTTTGGGCAATGATCTATACACTGGTGACTTGTCGTATGTGATCTCGTAAGGTGTATAGACGGGTTACTTGCTGGCGATAATTTCGCTAAGAACAGATACTCTATTCCTTTTCAGGTGAGCCGGAATATGAAATGATATTTATCGAAGACGATGGCGAGTGGGCTCAGTGGGATGATGGACATGGAAATAGATAGATGCTTGACTACTCTCTTTAAGTTTGGAAACTCAATGTCTTTATGTTGTTCTGGAACTTATGTTAGTTAGATGAACAAACACCTTTTAATTCCGCTGTACTTTCTGGTTGTACTAATGATGATAAAGTTTAAAATTTTATGACGTTTCTGCTGATTTATCTTACGTCATGGATGATGTACGCTTGATCTGCTTTGACGCTTCGTAGTTCTCATAGTAGACTACGGCGGGTGCACTGGTTCCGATGACAGTTTCGGGCCGGGGCGCTACACCGAGGTGCTGGGGTCGGCGATGATAGTTGAGGCCGAGAAGTTCGGAACGTGCTCTAAAAGTGGAGCGCAAGAATAGGGAAGTAAGGCGCAAGAATAGGAGTTAGTTGGGCAAGTTAGTGGCCCTTGTTTTTCGGATTGTTTAGTTAAGTTTTTCCTTATAAATAGTTTGTAATAACTAATGAATAGAAATAACTTGAGCTTTTGCCATCAAAGAGTTTATTTGTTCATTTCAACTTCTTCAAATTGTTGTGTCTTTCTCCCTTACATTCTCTTTTCGTTCTCATTTCGCATTCAACAGTATAACTCAAGGATCAAGCTTGGTTCTTGTTGTATTGGTGATTGATTCATAGTGAAATCTAAGGAAAGGTGTTCCTTGGGATTGGAGTAGGTCACATTGACCGAACCAGGATAAATTCGTGGTGTTTTTGTCTTGCTTCTACATTTCTGCATTATGCCCGTTTTTGTTGCAGTTTTCACCCAACTTCACACGTCTTGAAAAATAGCAAAACATTTTAAAAATTCGTGATTTCTGATGGAGTTATACTTCAGGCTGTTAACTTTCATTTGCAACAAGAATCACTTGATTTGAGCAAATGAAAATTAGTGTCTCAGTCGTTGCAAGATAACTGCTCCATTCTGGCTGCAATCTGACCAGTCTCAAAGAAACTTGAATTCTTATTACATCAAGTATAGTTTCAGGTCAGGACCTTTTGCAAACTTAAACTAGACATCCTAAGGAGTGTTTTGACATAAAGATCAACCTTTTTGATTAAGTAATTAAAGAGAAACACATTTTCAAAGTTTAGCATTATTCTGTCTAATTCTGCCAGATTGACTATCTTAATCTTTTTATTTGTTTGAAGGGTCAAACGATCTTATTTTTTGCTCATTTTTGAACAGAATATAGTCAAGACATTGAAATTGATTTCTGGAAAGTTTCATAATTTTTGGAGTTGTATACACTGCCTTTTGAATTTTTCACAAACGGATATTGAATCTGAGTAGCTCTCAGATTCTGTGTTCATAAGAGATTTCGTTTTCAAGGATAGTAGTGTAATTTCCGTTAACCATTATCCAACAACAAACACTCCCTGTTTTCATAATACAAAAGACTTTTAAATAGTGATTCATATGAAAGAAACTGACACATAAAAACAAAAACAAAAACAAAAAGAACAATTAAGCCTCGTCATTTTGGGATAGGATACTTTCAACCTTCTTCTTTCACCGCATTTTTTGCCCAGTGACCCATGTTTTTCACTCAGTTTCATATTTTTTGACCCTCACTGCTCTTTTTTTACTATATTCATTATCCATCTACACGTGTTTCTCGTCCAACTTCGTATATCTTTGTTGATCATTCTTTATACAACTTCACGGTCCTAAGTGTCGTATGGTATTTTATCACGCACTCAGCAGACGAAGGATCCATTCTCTGTCATTCAACATAGAAACATAGTGTGCTCCAGTGCTGCTGCACCGAAGGTCTGGTTTGTGGGAGGCATCTTGTATGGGTCACTGTGTAAGTCCTCATCCAACCTAGAAAGCCGTTGAACTCCTGATTTGTATATTCCATGATGTTTCTTAGAGTTGGGACGATGGAACCTCCGGAACAGGAGATTTCACCTTTTGCTCTATATTAAACGTTATGACCTCCTATCTTGGTCGGACTCCACTTGGCTAGCAGAGAGAACGTGTGAGTTCCTAAGGTTTTGTCACTTGTCAGACGCGGTCAAACCTAAAAGTTTCAACTCCTTTTGCTGTTTCACTTTTATTTCATCATTTCATTTTTCTATTATGATGATATAAATAAATATTTAATTTTTTATTTTAACTTATCAATGTAAATATATAAGATCTTTAAAATAGAATTATATTTTGAGATAGATATAGTACTTGTTTTAATCCTTGGGATAAGATATTTAATGTGAAATCAGTAGCTTATAAAAATAATATAGATAATCTGTGCAAAAGTATTTTTTTTATGATGAAATTGTGAAAAAGTAAGTTAAAGCTTTATTAAAAAATGTACAGAGTGAGTAAAAAATAGAAAAACAAACAAAATCCGATTCCTCTCTATATTTTTTCAGGGGAAAAAATGTTTCCTACAAAAATTACTATTTTTTCCCAGTATTTCGTCTGGTCAGTGGGAAACTCGGCCAATCTTCTGGTGAGAAACTCGGGTCGAAGTTTGTCTTCATTTTGTTGTGTCTAGATACTTTCAGTAGCCAAATATAAAAACGATCAAAAACAAATCTATAAGAATATTTGTGTTACATTGGTTCGTTTGATTTTTTTTTGCCTTAATTTCATTCATCTACTTCACTCTACTTTGATTGAAATTGATGAATTAGATTCAATTTAATGATCTACGTATCTTTTTAGTTGATTCAATATATTTTCTCCAACTAATGTGGGAAGAATTATATTTGGGGGTTTGTAGGGGGGTGACATAATTCACAAATAAATCATTCTTTCTTTTTTGTTCGAAGCAGATGGTGAGAAATCACCATTTTTGGTTTTTTAGTTAACTAACTAGACATAATTTCTGCTAATTTAATTCTCTTGATATCATCTAAATAATTCCTCCACAAAGAGAAGGTGTTTCCACCTGCTTAATTTAAGTACCTATGGTCTTGCATCAAAAGAAGGGGAAAAAAGAAGGATCAAAGCGTAATGACTTAAAAATTATACTTAATTAGGAGAAGGTTTCAATCAATCAATCAATCTTACCCAGTATTTCCCAATGACAACAAAAGCTATCGTTAGGGTCTGAGGAGAGTAAGTGGCAGGCAAACAATACATCTATCCCAAGAGATAGAGATTTTGCTTCTAGTGAGACTTCCGGCTCTACATGTACCTGTCTAAACGACACAATAATAAGGATATGATGTGCTAGTGTGTTAGTGAGGTAATTAAAAAAATACAAAGAGGAGACTGTTGATATTAAAATACTCATAACGTGTATGTGTACATAAAATATAAAACAACGACAGAACATAAACAAACAAGTGCAAAAGTCAACTTAAACATATACAAAAGTCTTCCGATATTAAAATAGTCATAATAGTGAAAATGCAAAAATAATTGAAAGACAAATACCAAACAACATATGCAAAGTCAAACTAAAATACAAATACTATCTAATCCTCTAAGAATGCTCTAAGGTGCCATATTGTTAATTTATTGAAAATAAATAAACAAATAACAAACTAAGGAGTTTAGGTTGGAGTTTATATTTTATTTTCGTTAGGATATTAAAAAGTTGGTTTAAATGTTTATTGTAACAAGAAAAAGAAAAAAATAGGATGAGATAACAACAACAACAACAACAACAATTTTATCTAGTATATCTCAATGACAAGAAAAACTATATTTTAGACAGCAAAAACCCTAAGCGGCACCAAGCTGCAAACTATCTTCATAATCAGAGGAACAAAATCTAACCCCAAAACGTCCCAATCTTTCATGGTCGAGCTACCACCAAAACATATGATTTTTTACTGGATTCTACTCGCAATAGACTTAATGGGTGGAAAGGCGCAAATTCTATCTCAGGCTTCGAGGTGTGTTCTAATTCACTCCGTTCTCGGTGCTTTACCTTCCTATGTTATGCAGACTGTGGAGATCCCCGTGTCAGTTCTGGAGGGGATGGAAAAACATATGAGGAAGTTCTTGTGGGATGAGACTGAGGACTCCCGGAAGATGCACTACCTCTCTTGGGAGAAAATCTGTACACCAAAGACTCATGGAGGTTTAGGTTTCAAGAATCTTAGAAAGATGAATCTCGCATTTCTTGTCAAGCTGGGTTGGTTGATGTTGGTCGACAAATAAAAACTTTGGGTGAAGATATTATGGGCCAAATATGGATCACCATTAGTGGACAAGCCGAACCAAAATGTTTCCAAAACATAGAGGGGTATCCGGCATGCTGCACAACTACTAAGAGCGGGGCTTGAAAGCTCCCATTTTCTTCATGACGGTATGGATGTAGGGGAGTCGGTGGTTACCTGGCTTGGTAAGGAAGCAAAATCATTTTCAGTGCATAGTGCGTATATGATGCAATTTCCTCCAACGGACGCGATGAGTGGGCAAATAAAATGGGAGCGGATTTGGGGGATGAAAGAACCCTTACGGAGTAATTTATTTCTATAGCGCTTCATGAATGATGGAATTCCGACACAGCAATTCCTCTTTAGACGCCGGGTCATTTCTTGTCTGTCTTGCGAGACATGCGGGAGGGGGGACATTGGACCCTTGCATGAGGTCCGGGATTGTTCTTGGTCGCAAAAGGTTTGGAAAGAGGTGACACATCCGCAGCATTGACAGACGTTTGTTGGACTGCAGTCATAGGCCGAGTGGGTGGCGATGAACGTGCAAAAGAATTGGGGAGACCTTGATCCAGCAGGCGAGTGGTGTTATATGTTTCGTGAGATACTTTATGGCATTTGGCACCATCATCTCAAAACCAGACATGAGGGCGTTCATCAGAAGATTCATCCTAGTCCTTTTCTTCAGTCTATGAAGCAAAGAGTTTTTGTTTTGCTGAAAGCTTGCTTTTTTGATGTAGACAATAGCGTCGTATAGATAGCTTCCTACGTGTCTTTCATTGTACAGAACACTTTGGTTTCCACATATATACGATCGAACATTCCAAAAAAAAAAAAAACTAACCCCAAAACAAAGAAAAAAAGGAATAAATAAAAGAAAAGCCGTGTAGTTTTCTCGCAGAATCCACAATACGTTAAGAAAAAGTTTTGATTTTTTAGACTTATTATATAATCTCATTTGTTTGGCTTTTCTATGTTTAAGACTGGTGCCTTTGATTAAAAATATAGCATATTTAATTGTTAGATGTAATTTGATGTTGTAGTTAATTAATTTGACTGATTTTTGATGGAATTAATGATTATTGTATGAATATGTGAGGAGTATGGATGTAGTAGTCGAGATGTAGTTCTTGTCTGATATGCAAATTGTGTTAGATGGGTTAGTTAGTTGTAATTTTCTGAGCAGCCGTACATAATTTTTTTTTCATATCTCGAGTTGTAAAATTCGGATTGAGACATTTTTTATTGCATTGGAAATTCAGAAATCTACAACTTTAATTCAGAAGAGAAATTTAGAATTAACATCTAAAAAAATCATAACGAGGTTGTAAGATATTGTTCATGATAAACCATAATTAAATCGTCTGTTAGT
>AP025044.1:32395522-32405522 GCA_036186865.1 Eustoma russellianum
TAGTGTATGTGTCCTAGGCCATGATTTGGATATTTATGTTATGCATTTATTATTAATAAAAGAGGTTTTATTATCATTATTGTTGGTTAGTATGTTACACAATTTTGATATATGTCCCTGATTTATTATTGTTATAGAGATAAAATGATATATAATCAGTATGAGTATTGATTTGATAATAATGAGATGATTATGTGTATGGTGATACAAATCAATTTCATAGATACTTGTTAGAGAACAATGTATTGGATAGACCCATCATGAGATTACTACATGGATTAGCGTCATAAGTAAATCTCATGATAGTCATGTTTTAATCCTTTGACTTGAGATTGTCATAGTTTCCAACATAAGGACTATTATATTTTGACATGATCAAACGTTATCCGTAACTGGATAATAATAAAGGTCATGATTGAATGTGATAGAAATTATGTAGAGGATATTGAACAATCAAGATAGAATTTGTCCCTCTCTTTTGAGAGAGATATCTTTGGGCCCCTCAATTAGTGAGACTGTGAAATGCATGGCCGTGCTCAGATGAATTGATAGTGTGATCAATATCATTTGTTTTATCAGTCTACTTAGAGATCGAGTAATCATATGTTTGAACAATATAAGTATGACGCTGACCATGACTTATGTTCAAACTAGATATCATGTGACAAAGGGATTAATGCATGTACTATTATTAGGCTAGTTGGACTTTACTCGTAGTAATTGGGTAGTTGTAATGCCTTGCTAGAGGCCAATTACGACTTGTTGGTTTAATAGCGATTTAATCAACTGCCAATTAATATGGGCCTATCGGGTCACACACAAGAATGCGTATGGCTGAGATTAATAATATTAATATTGGATATTAATTATTATTATTATTATCGTTTTTTTGGTTATATATATATATATGTATATATACATATATATATATATATGTTGTCGGATAATAATGAGAGAATCCATATCTGATATGGATTTTCAATATCCTGATAGAATCCATATCTGATATGGAATTTGATTGGCATCAACTAATCCGATTAGGACTCAGTTTTTGATGTCCATATATGTGTATCTCGTCCTTAGAGGACAAATGAAAATACACACGAAAATAACAGAAAATCCTAGAGCCGTTTTTGGAGAAAAGCGAGTTCTCTCAGCCGCGCCGTTCAAGAGCTAGCACTCCGGGCGGAAGCATTCGTGAAGATACCGACAGAGGGTGTTCGTGATTTCGCACCTCTTCCACCTGCGGATTTTGAATCTTTGGAGGTATTTTTTTACGTTTCTTTCATCGATTAAACGAACAACATGGATCCTTGGCAGGAAATCGGAGATCAAGTTTTGTTTTTGCGCTGTGCGTTTTGCAGTGATCTTGTCGGATTTCCTAACAGTGGTATCAGAGACACTTGTTGATTTTGTTTAAATCGATTATATCATACTTATGTGATTATATGTTTACTGTTTTTCGTATGGTATGATATGTATAAAACACTGATTCGGATTTCATATGATGAGAGAAGAATGGTGTTTTTCAATTTGTTTTCATGAGATGATTGGTATACGGCGCTATTCGTTTGTCATGTGATGATTAAAACTGACTCTGTTTATATTAGATATAAACACACGATATATGTAAAATCCTATTCGAATCTCATCTGATGAGAGCGGATTGATGTTTTCAAATCATTTTCATGAGATGATATAACCCGAGATTATAGTAAATGGCAGAATTCGTTTGTCATATGATGACTAAAATAATTCGGTTTATCTCAGATATAAAACATACGACTGATGATTCTGTTTTTGTGTTACGAATGGCAGATTATCAATTCAATTGATGATTCTATTTTCGTGTTTCAAAAGACAGATTATCAATTCGATGATGATTTTGATTTCGGGTTTCGGATGGCAGATTATCAATTTGATTGATGATTCTGTTTTAAGGTTTTCTAATGACGGCTATCGATTCGATCGATGCTTCTGTAAGGGTTTACCGTAATCAAAACAGAAAGATCGTTAGCGTTCCTAAAAGAAAATTATCAATCTGATTGATATTAAGAATGCGTACGCCCTATAGTTTGTTACCGTGACATTAAGAATGTCAATATATATTTATTTGTTATAATATGTTTGTGTAAGATATATTATAATTGTTGATGTCTTTGCATGGTGCATAGCATGGCCTTAGGACCTATGTGATTGACTTAGTCATATTTCTATTTTGGGTTATTATGGCATGCGTGCCGCTGTAGTTTTGTTGTATTTTATTATACAAGTAGTTAAGTTTTTCTTTATTATTGTAATAAATGAAGAATCAAGCTACAAAAGTGGTGATGGCGACACATACCAAGGACGAGTGGATTCCATGGAGATGGAGGCACGAGCTCAAGAGTAGAAGATATGTATCATTGCAAATGTTGTAATAGGAAGTTTTTCACATAGGGTTTCCTTTATGATCTTCATTTGGTCTCATGAAGATTATATTTACTTTGGCCATGCTATGTCACGTTTACATATTTATCATTTTGTATGAGATGCGTGGATGATAGATTATATATGCATATATGATGCTACGATATAATGATATGCAATGCAAGACATAAACTAAGTTGAACCCTCATTAATAATTTAAGTCTTGATGCCATCCATGTCTTAAACACCTATTAAAACCGTGATTGTATTAAAGTAGGTATTGCCAAAGCAATGTGCTTTAAACATTCCTAGCTACGTAGGATGAGTAATAGTGCTACTTATATGTTTAAAATTGGTTAGACTTAATTGGGCTATCAAAACGGTTTTGGGCCCAAGGCATTAGATGGAATCTAACATACAATGATATATGATGTCATTATTCCATAAATTCTAAGAGTTGCATGAGATATAATTGGTAAAGAAGTTACCTACCTAAATAACTTAATTTTAAGCGTCATGCCAAAGCTGAGTTTAGAATAGTCAAATATGGATCTTAGCTCACTAAAATATTTCTTTTGAGGGTTATGTTTTAGTGGAAGTTTTATAAATTTTAACCTCATTATTAATAAAGTGTTACTTTGCATGTTTTGTAGATCATAAATGGCTGCTAATAACAATTCCACCTTATCGTTGCGATCAATCCTTGAGAAGGAAAAATTAAAAGAATGTGGGACTAATTTTGTTGATTGATTTCGAAACTTGAGAATTGTTCTCAAGCAAGAAAAGAAGTCCTACGTGCTCGATGACCCTGTCCCTGAACCCCCTCCTGCTGATGCTTCTGTTGCTGTTAAGAATAAATATAAGAAGCATGTGGAAGATTCCAATGACATAGGATGTCTTATGTTGGCAACTATGTGTCCAGGACTTCAGAAAGACCTGGAACCTAGAGGCTTATGAGATGAGTGTGCATCTCAAACAAGCATTCCAACAACAAGCCAGGCAGGATAGGTTTGACACCGCTGTTGCACTTTTTGACTGTAAGATGTCTGAAGGTGAATCTGTTAGCGCTCATGTTTTAAAGATGAAAGGCTATATAGATCACCTTGCAAGACTTGGATATCCCCTGAGTTTGGAACTCGCCACGGATTTGATCCTACACTCTTTGCCTAGCAGTTTTTCTCAGTTCGTTATGAACTACAATATGAATAATATGAAAAAGTCCATTCTTGAGCTACATGGTATGCTCAAAACTGCTGAGGAGAATATCAAAAAGCCTACCCAAGTATTGAGTGTCAATATCAAGCCTATGAAAAAGGAAGGTAAAGGCAAGGGTAAGCCCAAAGGTGCAAAGGGTACAAAAGGGTCCAAGGGTCAAACTAAACCGAAACCTGGTCCCAAGGCAAAGGTTCCTAAGGAAGGAACTTGTTTCCATTGCAACAAGCCTGGGCATTGGAAAAGAAATTGTGATGTTTATTTGGACGAGTTGAAGAAGCTGAAGGGTAGTGCGACTACATCTTCAGGTATTTATGTTATAGAAATTAATTTATCTACTTCTTCTTCCTGGGTATTAGATACTGGATGTGGATCCCATATTTGTACAAATATGCAGGGGCTCAAAAGGAGTAGGATGCTGAAGAAGGGCGAAGTGGACCTACGTGTTGGCAATAGAGCAAGAGTTGCTGCTATAGCTGTAGGGACCTATGAGCTTGTCTTGCCCAGTGGGCTTTTGTTAGTGTTGAACAATTGCTTTTATGTTCCTACTATGAGTAGGAATCTTATTTCAGTATCTATTTTGGATGATGAAGGTTATTCGTTTTTGATTAAAAATAAGAAGTGTTCTATTTTTGATAAAATTGACTTGCTTTATTGTATTGCAAGTAGTTATAATGGAATTTATGTCCTTAACCTTGATGATTCCAATGACGGTAATATTTATAACATATCTTCAAAGAGAACTAAGCCAAATGAATTTAACCCTACATATTTGTGGCATTGTCGCCTTAGCCATATAAATGAGAAGCGCGTATCTAAACTCCATCAAGATGGATTATTAGATTCATTTGATTTTGAATCATTTGAAAATTGCGAGTCTTGTTTGCTTGGAAAGATGACAAAGACCCCTTTTACTGGACATAGTGAAAGGGCTAATGACTTATTGGGCTTGGTACATACAGATGTATGCGACCCAATCAGCATTAGTGCCAGAGGAGGATTTCTGTATTTCATAACTTTTACTGATGATTTCAGTAGGTATGGCTATGTCTACCTAATGAAAC
Source organism: Eustoma russellianum (assembly GCA_036186865.1). NCBI lineage: Eukaryota > Viridiplantae > Streptophyta > Magnoliopsida > Gentianales > Gentianaceae > Eustoma > Eustoma russellianum. The sequence goes on from AP025044.1 coordinate 32,400,208, forward strand.
ATAAGCATGAGTCCTTTGAAATGTTTAGAACTTTTCAAAATGAAGTACAAAATCAACTTGGTAAGACAATTAAAATGCTTCGATCAGATCGAGGTGGTGAATATTTGAGCCAAGAATTTGACCAACATCTAAGAAATTGTGGAATAATTTCACAGTTGACTCCTCCAGGAACTCCACAATAGAATGGTGTTTCTGAAAGGAGAAATCGAACTTTATTAGATATGGTTCGATCTATGATGGGTCAAGTAGATCTTCCTCTATCTTTTTGGGGTTATGCCTTGGAGACAACTGCATTCATTTTGAACCGTGTACCATCTAAAGCGGTTGAAAAAACACCATATGAGATGTGGACTGGTAAGAGACCCAGTTTGTTTTTTCTTAAGATTTGGGGTTGCGAAGCTTATGTGAAAAGATTAGTGTCATATAAGCTAGCTCCAAAGTCTATCAAATGTATTTTTGTGGGGTATCTTAAAGAAACTAAAGGGTACTATTTCTTTATTCCCTCAGAGAACAAAGTGTTTGTTGCTCGAAATGGAGTCTTTTTAGAAAAGGAGTTTCTCTCTAAGAGAACTAGTGGGAGTATAGTACAACTTGAGGAAACTCAAATTCCACAAGATATCATTGAACCGTATTCAGAGACAATTTCAGAACCACACAAACAGTTGTGGAGCCTAAAATGTAACACAAGTCCAACATAGATCTGATAGGATACATCGTCAGCCAGAGAGATATGGATTTCTTGTGACTGATGATAGTGAAGTTATGCTCATAGATCAAGATGAGCCTACTACCTATCAGGAAGCTGTGTCAGGTCCAGATTCAGATAAATGGCTTGGAGCTATGAATTCTGAGATGCAATCCATGTTTGATAACCAAGTTTGGTCTTTAATTGATCCTCCAGAGGGTATTAAGACCATTGGTTGCAAATGGGTTTTCAAGAAGAAAACTGACATGGATGGAAATGTGCAAACCTACAAAGCAAGGCTTGTTGCTAAAGGTTTCAAGCAAACTCATGGTATAGACTATGATGAAACCTTTTCACCAGTTGCTATGCTTAAATCTATTAGAATTCTCCTTGCCATTGCAGCATACTATGATTATGAGATATGGCAGATGGATGTCAAAACTGCTTTCCTTAATGGAAATTTACTTGAGGATGTGTACATGACACAACCTGAGTTTTGTAAATCATGAGAATTCAAAGAAGATTTGCAAGCTTCAAAGGTCCATCTATGGATTGAAGCAAGCATCTCGAAGCTGGAATCTTCGTTTTGATGAAACAGTTAAGAACTTTGGTTTCATCAAGAATGAAGATGAATCTTGTATTTACAAGATGGTTAGTGGGAGTGCAGTAGTGTTTCTGGTCTTGTATGTGGATGACATATTGCTTATTGGGAATGACATCCCTACCTTGCAAAAGGTTAAGGCTTGGTTAGGGAATTCCTTCTCAATGAAAGACTTGGGAGAGGCTACCTATATCCTTGGTATCAAGATCTATAGAGATAGATCTAAAAGGATAATAGGCTTGAGTCAGAGTACATACTTAGATAAAATATTAAAGAGGTAATGGATTCCTGCCTATGTCTCATGACATTCATCTTAGCAAGAATCAATGTCCTCGGACATCTGATGAGTGAGATCGAATGAATAAAATTCCTTATGCTTCTGCTATAGGATCAATCATGTATGCCATGTTATGTACTAGACCAGATGTCTCATATCCATTGAGCACAACAAGTAGATATCAAGCTGACCCCGGTGAAGGTCACTGGACAGCTGTCGAGAATATTCTTAAGTACCTCAGAAGGACTAAAGATGTATTCTTGGTTTATGGAGGTTTGGATGACGAGTTAGTTGTAAATGGTTACACAGATGCTAGTTTCCAAACCGACATAGATGATTTCAGATCGCAGTCCGGTTTTGTATTCACATTGAATGGTGGAGCTGTTAGTTGGAAGAGTTCAAAACAAAGCACTGTGGCTGATTCTACAACAGAGGCTGAGTATATAGCAACATCAGATGCAGCTAAAGAGGCAGTTTGGTTGAAGAAGTTCATCACTGAGCTAGGAGTGGTACCTAGCATTGCAAATCCTGTGGACATTTATTGTGACAACAATGATGCCATAGCACAAGAAAAAGAGCCTAGGTCTCATCAGAGATCTAAACATATACTTAGGCGGTACCATCTCATTCGAGACATCATCGATAGAGGAGATGTCAAGATATGCAGAGTTGACACAAACGATAACATAGCGGATCCATTGACTAAGCCTCTCTCATGGGTCAAGCATGATCAACACACTAGATCTATGGGTCTCAGATATTTGTAGGCCTAGTGCAAGTGGGAGATTGTTAGTGTATGTGCCCTAGACCATGATTTGGATATTTATGTTATGCATTTATTATTAATAAAAGAGGTTTTATTATCATTATTGTTGGTTAGTATGTTACACAATTTTGATATATGTCACTGATTTATTATTGTTATAGAGATAAAATGATTTATAATCAGTATGAGTATTGATTTGATAATCATGAGATGATTATGTGTATGGTGATACAAATCAATTTCATAGATACTTGTTAGAGAATAGTGTATTGGATAGACCCATCATGAGATTACTACATGGATTAACGTCATAAGTAAATCTCATGATAGTCATGTTTTAATCCTTTGACTTGATATTGTCATAGTTTCCAACATAAGGACTATTATATTTTGACATGATCAAACGTTATCCGTAACTAGATAATAATAAATGTCATGATTGAATGTGATAGAAATTATGTAGAGGATATTGAACAATCAAGATAGAATTTGTCCCTCTCTTTTGAGAGAGATATCTTTGGGCCCCTCGATTAGTGAGACTGTGAAATGCATGGCCGTGCTCAAATGAATTGATAGTGTGATCAATATCATTTGTTTTATCAGTCTACTTAGAGATCGAGTAATCATATGTTTGAACAATATAAGTATGACGCTGACCATGACTTATGTTCAAACTAGATATCATGTGACAAAGGGATTAATGCATGTACTATTATTAGGCTAGTTGGACTTTACTCGTACTAATTGGGTAGTTGTAATGCCTTGCTAGAGGCCAATTACGACTTGTTGGTTTAATAGCGATTTAATCAATTGCCAATTAATATGGGCCTATCGGGTCACACACAAGAATGCGTATGGCTGAGATTAATAATATTAATAATATTAAAATATTTTTTAATTAATTTTTACAATTTTTTAGAATTTTTAATTTTTTTAAATTACTTTATTCAAAAATACAATTTTATTTTTTTAATTAAAAAGGGTCGCCACGTGTCAACTTTTGATTGGTCTGAGAAAGTCAACGGTCGGTCAACGGTCGGTCAACGGTTGGTCAACGGTCGCCTGGCTACAAGTGAGACATTTCGGCAAAAGAGTTGTTGTTAAGTGAGTTTCATCAACGTTAGGCTGCTAACTGAGTAATGGGTCAAACCTTAGGCTAATAAGTGAGATTTTCTCATCATTATTATTATTATTTTCGTTTTTTGGTTATATATATATATATATATATATATATATATATATATATATATATATATATATATATATGTTGTCGGATAATAATAAGGATATCCATATCTGATATGGATTTTGAATATCCTGATAGAATCCATAACTGATATGGATTTTGATTGGCATCAACTAATCTGATTAGGACTCGGTTTTTGATGTCCATATATGTGTATATATATATCTGTGTATCTCGTCTTAGAGGACAGACGAAAATACACACGAAAATAACAGAAAACCCTAGAGCCGTTTTTGGAGAAAAGCGAGTTCTCTCAGCCGCGCCGTTCAAGAGCTAGCACTCCGGGCGAAAGCATTAGTGTGGATACCGACAGAGGGTGTTCGTGATTTCGCACCTCTTCCACCTGCGGATTTCAAATCTTTGGAGGTATTTTTTTTACGTTTCTTTCATCGATTAAACGAACAACATGGATCCTTGGTAGGAAATCGGAGATCAAGTTTTGTTTTTCCGCTGCGCGTTTTGCAGTGATCTTGTCGGATTTCCTAACAGCAAAAATACCCTTTGGTTTTAACATGTTTTCTCTAAGAATGTTTTAGCCGAGTAATCAAGAGATGTTTCTCCTTTGAAATCGTGTGAATTTCCTTTGGATATGAACGTTGATTCTTCCAAGACCAGTTTGAACATATACAAGAACGGAAACCCATTTTTGAGACGTGACTCGAATTGGTTGAACTCAAATTTGCCACAACTTGTGCTCATACGTTAATAAGAGTTTTAAACCTTGATCAATGATCAAGAAACACAAGAATCCTCTAGCAAAAACAACACTTGGCCAAAATTTTATCAAATATTAGTCATGTCTGGTTGTAAATAACTGCCTAGGAATCTAATATAGGCTAAACTAAGTTAAACCTAATGTACATAGGAAAAGGTAAGACTTTCACTTGAAATCAAGCTCTTCAGCAGCTATTTGATTTTCTACGGGTATTCTCAGTCTTCTAGAATCCAAATTTGCCGACGAGGCTTTCTTGAGAGTTGTAGCCCCTGATGCCTAGCTTCCATAAGATTTTGAATCACCTCAAAACGACGTCGGATGAGTGAGTTATAACAGAAAAACCGAGATAGAGTCATCATGTAAAAACTTTAAAATGTAGGCGTGTTCCATAATTGGAAAGTCTACTTCTCATCTTCTAACAAACATTTTTAACATATAAAGACATTCTTAAAATACCTAAAAAGACTTCACAACAGAAAGAATAACTTTTACAAGCCAATCTGGCCAAAGCTAAAGTCCTGCAAAACACTACGAACATACTTCTTTCTACTCCATCTCGCTATACATCCTCTTTACGCAATTACACTCCTCCAACCTCATCATCATGTTTGTTAAAACATCAACCGGAGTTATATGTACCTCAGTTGTGTATCTGAGTCCTTCCATGAGTAGAGTGAATTCAAGTTAAATTATTAAATAAGTCATGATATCATAATAAGAGAAAAAAGAAAGAGTATTATAAATATTATATTGTGGATGTTCAAAGGTGTTCTTAAGAACTACAAAGGTTATATCAATCTAAATGTGTTTTAGAGAACAACAAAGGGTGGACCAATTCAATGTACCCTCAACCTTAAAGTCCTATAAATAGGACACTATGTTGGACATGTTTTACACAACTTTGAACAGTGAAGATTACATTCTTATTCTTTAATTTTTGTCCTCTCTTTTCTTCCATATTTTTTATATTGTATTACTTGAATTTATAATATATTATTAGCACGATTGTTCTAAGAAACAAATAC
>AP025044.1:32412874-32425708 GCA_036186865.1 Eustoma russellianum
TCAATTCTCAGATATTCGAAAGTTTATTTTTTTCTCTTCATTTCGGTTGATGGGAAAATTCTAGATTCTTGTTTGGGTGAACAAAATTTGGTGTTTCATTTAATTAATTTCTTTTTATTTGAGCTTTTCTGTTGGATTTCTGTTTTTACACTCAGATCTTTATAGGGTTTCCCCTTGTCCGTAATTTATGCCCTTAATATGTGGGCTGTATCAATTTTTTCTTCCTTTGCAGTGCGCAAAAGTGTTATGAATTAAAATGTACAGCAGTCTGTGATATGAGCGATTATCCCTTTTTTTATCTTTTGTAATCTAGGCCTTTTGATTGGATTTTCTTCTTCTTGATCAGGCTGAAGATTCAATCCATCGATTTTGTATAGAATTATAGTGTTTGTAGAGATTTATTGAAAATATTGAATTCCCATACTATGGAAAATGTGATGGTGACATGCCAAACGGTTTAACTCGCATGCGTCTCTTACTCGGTGGCTCGGGTCTGAGCCACAAGTATACCAAAAAAGATGCTTTTAATGGATTCAGTTTAAATGGAATTTTATTCGGCTTTATGGCATATGTGAGTAACATCTTGCATTTGATTAATTCTGCTTGGAAAGCTTTTGTTTCAATGTACAGGAGATCCAGGTATTGGATCTGCTGTATTTGGAGCTTAGATAAACTTCATTGACAAGGATAATCTAGTGCTTTCGTCGATCATAGTACTTCTATGAAATAGCGGTGAGTGTATGTTTGTGACCTGGCGTTTTTAGCCTTATGGAGTTTATTTGACATGGCTCCTGGTAAACAGTGTTTTGGTAAACAGTGAATTTTGTGTAACTTGACAAGGCTTGGCTTGACTTTGGATAGAACGAGATGAACTTTGCTCTTACTTTTGAAGTTCTTTTAAGGGGCCAGGCTTTTGACCTAAAGAACAACGATACTCAAGCCTTTTTTTTTTCCTCCATATGGGTCGGCTATATGGACGAATCATTTCACTTTCGTTTTATTTATTAATTTTTTGAGTCGTACCGTAAATCCTACCCTCCTTTTGTGTCTCGTAGTACCTAATGCAGAATATTGCGCATGTATAACACGTCTCTTTCAAATATATCATTATCATCTCAACCACTTTTGACCAAAAGGAAAAAAAATAACGTTTTCATGTCCTGTGGGAATCCCTTTAGCAAGTTTTCACTATTGTTTCCTTCTGAAATTCTTCTGTCTCGAATTGTGTCAGGTGGTTGAAGTCTCCACCTCAAAAACTGGCAAGCATGGACATGCGAAGTGCCACTTTGTGGGGATAGATATCTTCAGTGGCAAGAAGCTTGAAGATATTGTTCCATCCTCCCATAATTGTGACGTAATTAATTTCACATGTTTGCTTTTGTACTCATCTTTCTTTAGGTTACGTGTTTCCTGATATGAAATTGCTGATGGTGATCTTTGCAGGTGCCCCATGTTAATCGTTCTGACTACCAATTGATTGACATTTCTGAAGATGGCTTTGTGAGATTCTTTCCCTTCAATATCACTATTTTGTTGTTCTACTAGTTGAGAAAAGAACTTTGTTGTCGGAAGATATTTTATTGAGAAATAAATTTTGCTATGTTGATGCTAGAATTCTTCACTTGTTATTGATGAATTGTATCAGTGTATATGATTTTTGTTCCTCCTATGAAATAATGGGCCCATCTGGGATCCAAAACTAACAGACGATCTGAATATTTAAGACTGAGGTAACCAAGTATTTCTGGTTGTTTTTAAGCGATATCAAGTTGACCGATTTTTATGATGGTTACTGTTAGAAAATAGAAATAGACACATTTTTCTTTGACTTTAGAATGTGATGGAATAAAGCAAAACGACTCACTAAATTGACTACGTTTCTTGTATTGTGAAGTAACAGTCGATTGACACAACTTGACGCAATTTTCATTATGGGTCATCCGGAAACATCTGTGTGTTTGCGGGTAAGGTTGCATATGCTCGACCTTTAGGGGAACCCTAAGGTAATGGGTAATGTTGGGTCATGTTGTTGTAGTTGTTGCACTGTTAGACAAAGTAAATACTGTGTTTGTAGGCCTGAACTGCCTGAATTTACCTGATTTGTCTGCTTTAGGCACAAGGCCTGGTGGTTTCACTGTTTTGAAGAAGTAATTACGGATTCAATGCCTTCCAGTTTTGTTTTAGCAAGCTTCAGCATGAGTGAATTGCTAGATTGCCCGCACTAACAGAACTGTGCTGTAATCGCCTACTTTTGTTGAAGTTGATGTTGCAGTTACCGATTACAGTAAATCATGCTTTGTGCTATTTTTAGACTAACACTGTTCTCTTACAATTATCTATCTTTACGCCTTCTAGGTGTCTCTTCTTACTGATAGCGGAGGTACTAAAGATGACTTGAGGCTTCCTACTGATGACAATCTGCTGAGCCAGGTAAAGAATGTGCTACCTTGTTAGCCGTGATGAAATGATATAGTTTACAACAACAACAATCATACCCAGTATATCTCAACGACAGCAAAAGCTATCGCTAGGGTCTGGGGATGGTGAGAGACAGGCAAACAATACCTCCATCCCAAGAGATAGAGAGTTGAAATGATATAGTTTCAAAAATGCAATCTCATCTAGACTTTAATGCAGTTGAAAAGTGGGTTCGAGGAAGGAAAGGACCTTGTGGTTTCAGTCATGTCTGCTATGGGGGAAGAGCAAATCTGTGCCGTTAAGGACATTGGTAAGAATTAGCATGTCCTTGTGCCATATAGTTGCGGGTTCTTTGTTCGGACCAAGAACATGTAGTGTAGTTCTTGGTGTTCCGTAGAACCGCCATGAAAATGATGTTTAAGGTTGGTATCTCTTTCTCTGTTTGTAACATGTGTGCTACTATCAGAGAATCCTATTTGTTTGTTCGGATTACATTTGCACGTAGCGTATTATGCTGCTATAGTTTTTGGTTTCCCAGGTTATCATGCTAAATCCTGCATTAGCCTGCAGCTTTGTATAAGCCCGCATTCAGTAAATAAAAATGACAAGTGTTCTTCAGGGTATCTCTGTATGTGCATGACCTTGCAGCCCGTGTCCTCTGGTTGAAGAAAGTTGGTTGTGTAACAAAACGACAAGGCAATGTGCTCATGGGAATTAGATTGGATTAGGGGTGTTAACCGAGCCGAATACTAAGTTTTCGAATTCAAATTTGTTTAGCTAGACGAACTGTTTGGCTCGGTTCGTTTAGCTAAATGAGCTTTAAAATTGGTTCGAGTTTGGTTCGATAACATTATAATTGTTTAAACGAGCTGAACAATTTACGAACAATTCGGCTTGTTTAACTAAACAAACCCAAATAGATGTTCGAATTTGGCTCGTTTAATTAAAATTAAGGAACAAACTCTAACCGAATACGAATCGAACTCGAATAGTTCGTGAACTGTTCGGCTTGTTTAACACCCCTAGTTTGGATATGTTGCTAATTGTTCTTGGTTTGGATTTTATGTGACTTATATTGTTTGATTGCAATATCTTTATTATCATCTATGTATGAGGGCTTATGCGTCATATTGTATTCGTGGATAAACTAGGACGGCATTCATATGATCAAACATTTAAAGAAGGGGTGATATTAAAGTGTTTAGGTGTTTGTCGGATTTTTCCTTACGAATTTCAGCAACCTATTATCCATCAAAGTCCATTCTTTAATATTTTTTTCCCTACAAGTCAACCGTATTTCATCTCTTACATGCCCTTTACATTTAATTCTAATTTTAAACCACCAAAAAAAATCAGATTAAACAACATAAACATTATTTCAGGCCAATCGTTCATCATTACTTCAACTATAATTTAATTATTTTAGCGATGAGTTAATTATGCATAGAGCACATAAGAAAATCTAAGCACAAAAAACATGGTCTTCTTTATAAATTATTAGATACTTGAATGCTACACAAATTCTTCTTCTTATTGGTGAATAACTACTAATGGTTACTAGTTAGTTATTCAATTCACAACATCAAATCAAATAACATTTTGAGGTAGTGTGGATTCTTTAAATATATTGATTTTTTTCTCTATTATTACAAAATTTGATTTTTCCCCCAAAAAGATCAATGCACAGTTGTTATATACATTTGTGTTTAAAATCATAATAGAAAAACAAAAAAAAATAAACAAACAGTTGCCTTTAAAAAAAAAAATTACGACTCGCATAAAAAAAATGAGAAATGATTCGAACTCTGTTCTCACGAAGAGTGAAATGACCTTTACCATTATGCCAGATCGAATTCCTAAATAGTTACCGCTTACATACTCTAACCAGATTGATTTCCTAGAGTATTTATACTACACGAGCATGTGACTGCAGAATGGAACTACACATACAACATTAACATCTCCTGTTCAGCATTGTATCTACAACTTTAGGGACACATACGCAAAAAATCCAGCAGTTTCATACTTACACAGATGACACTGCAAATCAATTACGACACACAATTATATGATTCCTATATATAAATAGTGTAAGGGGAAGATAAATTTTTTAAAATTTTGTACGACAGGGTGACAAACTTGATGATCAATCATGATGAGTCTTTACTCACATAGTTATTCATATAGATAAATGGCGTTTCCAATGTATTAGGTTTCCGCGTTTGCGTGGGATTCGGAGAGGGACCGGATCGCTTCGCGATCTGATGTACACAGTCTTACCTTATACTTTTTGTGCAAGAGGCTATTTCTGCGGCTTGAACTCAACAAAACAGCAACCTCACCAGTTGCTCCAAGGCCCGCCTCTGATATAGCAATCAAATCCCCAGAAGGTTATGATAAGCGAAAGGATCTTGAAACCGCTCATAGGGTCTTTTAGAAGCACAACAGCAGCAATGCTAGTCAGGGTAACTCTTACTGAGTTAAGAATGTAATGATAGTTTGTAAAGGCAATAGATGAAGAATGAAGGTGAATTGGTGTTTCAATAAGCAAGAATAGCTCGGCTCATGACATGGATCAATCCATGTCTCAGTTGGATCGATCCACGTGGCTTAAAAATGAAGTTGAGTATTCTGCCGGACATAGATCAATCACATCGATCGATCGATGTCATATAGATCGATGACTTCGATCGATCGATGTACCTTGGGTGCAAAGTTAAAACTCTCTGTCCAGCATAGATCGATCGATGTGACTTTGATCGATACATAGATCGATCAAAGTGGTCTGGATGAAAAGTTGGAACTCTCTGTGAGACATCGATCGATCGATCGATGTGCCAACAGAAGTGACTTTTCATCTAGAATTTCAACTTATGCACCAAGGGACATATCTAATCACCATTTAACGACCATAAAGTTTAAGAGCCTATAAAAAGGTTATTACAACACATTTCATTGGCATCTTGTTTTCTAGTTGGTTCTTGCATTAGAAGGTATTCTTCCTACTTAATACGCTCTTGTTTTGAAAGTTCATTTGATTTCATTCCTTATTGATGAGGTTTGAAATCTTGTTGGTTGTTGCATCGTAGGAGGAAATTTGTCTACAACCCTGCAGCAATTAGTGGGGACGAATATTCCTTACGGATAGTACTGATATACGCCTCAAGCCATCTTCTAATCACTACTCCTGCTCTCTACTTATTGTTCTTGTATCCATTTACTAACAATCGTAAGGAATATTTGAGATGGATTCAAAGACGTTCTTAGCCAAGAGAGCATGAAGCTAGATCGTTTTGATGGCACAAACTTTCTGCGGTGGAAGGACAAAATGATGTTCTTGTTGACTGCACTACAGATTGGGTACTGTTTGGACCCAAACTTGAAGGATTTACCAACCCCACTGGAGGAGGATGATGAGGAGGTGAAGGCCTCCTGGAGGAAGAGGCAAGAGGATGAAGTTCTGTGCTGGGGTCACATCCTCAACAACCTGTCAGATCGTATCTACGATCTGTTCACGGCAACAACATCATCGAAGGAGATATGGAATATATTGGAGTTCAAGTACAACAACGAGAAACAATGCGCAGACCTATTCCAGGTGATGAAATACTTTAATTTTAAGATGATTGAGAATTTTTCAATCATGGACCAAGTGCATGAGTTGCAGGTCATTGTTTCCAAACTCAAAGAGTTAGGTGTGGAAGTTTCTAAGGCATTACAAGTAGGAGAGATAATTACAAAGCTTCCCCCTAGTTGGAATGACTACAGAAAGAAATTACTTCATTCAACTGAATCCTTTTCCCTTGAGCAACTTCAGAAACATTTGAGAATTGAAGAAGAGACTTGAAGTCTCGTCAAAAGGCATGTTTCTGATGATGCGCCTAGAGTGCATTATATCAAAGGGAAAACAGAGAGTTGGGTTAGAAACAAAAGGAAGAACTCTGAATCGTCTGAATCCGTAGACAAAGCAGAAAATTCCAAGAAAAGTAAGAGGTGCTATAACTTTGGAAAGAAGGGACACATCAAGAAAGACTGTTGGTTTCGGAAGAAACAAAAACAGGGTGGTGGTTCTCAAAGTGTCAACAATGCAAATATGGTAGACATTGAAACTGATCAATTGGTTGTAATGGTCTCCGGATTGCATGTTGGTATGGTAACTGAGCTGCATATGGCTACGAACGAAATCACAAGTGATTGATGGTTTGATTCGGGTGCAACGGTGCATGTATGCAACAACAAGGATCTGTTCAAGACCTACCATGTTGTGGATAATAGCCAGCAAGTTCTGATGGGAAATCGTAGCGCCACAAAAGTCTTGGGAAAAGGTAGTGTAGAGTTAGACTTCACTTCTGGAAAGAAGTTGTTGTTAGTCAATGTTCTACATGTACCTGAAATTTCTAAGAATCTCGTTTCTGCAAATTTAGTCTGTAAAAACGGGAAGATTGTAATGAAGGGGAACAAAATTATAATGTCCAAGAACAGTGTCTTTGTCGGCAAGGGTTATTCTTGCGATTGGATGTTTAAGTTGAACATAAATAAAAATCCTGCAGTTTGTGTTTACTCTGTTGATTCTTCTTTTTTATTATGGCATGATACACTTGCGCATGTTAGTAGTGCAACGATCAAATTTATGTCTAAGCATGCCATAATTTCTTCTAAAGATGAAAACAAAAGAACATGTGAGATTTGTATACAAGCTAAAATGACAAAGAAACCATTTCCGAAAGTAGAACAGAAAACTGAACCCTTAGAACTTGTTCATTCGGATATTTGCAAATTGAACGGTGTTTTGACCCAAGGTGGAAATCGATATTTTATAACTTTCATTGATGATGCCTCCAGATATACATATGTATAGTTGCTAAGGCATAAAGATGAAGCTTTTAACATGTTCAAATTTTACGAAATGGAATTTGAAAATCAATCGGGATTGAAAATCAAAGTTCTAAGAAGTGACCGTGGTAGTGAATACTTTCCTCTTGAATTTAATCAATTCTGTAAGGAGAACGGTATTATACACCAGAAAAGTGCTCCATATACACCCCAACAAAATGGTTTGGTTTGAAAGAAAGAATAGAAGTTTAGTTGACATGCTAAATGCAATGTTAATAAACTCCGGTTTGCTAAAGAATTTGTGTGGAGAAGCCTTATTAGCGGCTTGCCATATTCATAATAGAATTCCTTCTAAGAAGTTTAAGGTTTCTCAAATATGAAATATGGAAGAAACAAAGACCAAATCTAAGTTATCTCAGAGTTTGGGGCTGTCTAGCTTATTATAGAGTTCCGGATCCAAAAAGGATTAAGTTGGGGCCAATAGCTCTTAAAGGTGTTGTTATTGAATATGCTGAAAACTCTAAAGCATATAGGATTCTAGACATAGAATCCAATGTGGTTGTTGAATCTAGGGATGTTGAATTTCTTGAGAATAAATTCTTAAGAACAGATTCAAATCAAGATTCAACATGTGAAAATTTGAATGAACAGATAGTTGGAGATTCTTTCAATCATCATTCTAGTGTTGATCAAGATCGAAATTCTCCAACTGAGGTTAGGAGAAGTCAACGTGATAGAAAGGAGAAGCATTTACATCCGGATTTCATTTCTTCACAATCTATTACTTTCTCAGTTGAAGGTAATAAGACAAAGATGTTTAATCAAATACCTATTATATTAAGCGTAAAAGATGATCCTAAATCCTATAAGGAGGCGATGCAATCGAGAGATGCATCATTTTGGAAGGAAGCTATTGATGATGAGATGAACTCGTTATTGTCTAACAATACGTGGATTCTCTCACTGATTTGCCTCCGAGTTCCAAACCAATTGGATGTCAATGAGTATTTAGAAGAAAATATAATACCAATGATTCAATTCAAACGTTCAAGGCTAGATTAGTGGCCAAAGCTTTAGACAACGAGAAGGGATAGACTATTTTGATACTTATGCTCCGGTTGCAAGAATAACATCCATTAGAGTGTTGATAGCTATAACATCCATAAATAACTTGTTTATTCATCAAATAGATGTTAAGACTGCATTTCTCAATAGTGATCTAGACGAGGAACTCTATATGGAACAACCGAAAGGTTTTGTTCTTTCGGAAAATGAGCACAAAGTGTGCAAATTGGTAAGATCATTGTATGGATTGAAACAAGCACCAAAACAGTGACATGAAAAGTTTGACACTACCATTTTGAAGAATGATTTCTGGCATAATAGTGCTGATAAATGTGTATTTTTTTATAGACAAATATGGTGTCATTGTTTGTTTGTATGTGGATGACATGTTAATTATTAGTACTAATATGGAAGGAGTAAATGAAACTAAGAAGTATTTAACTTCACAATTCCAAATGAAAGATTTGGGTGAGGTAGATACTATCTTAGGGATAAAGGTGTTCAAACATAGTGGGAGTTTTGCTCTTTGTCAATCTCATTACATAAACAAAGTGTTGAATAAATTCAATCACTTGGAGATCAAAGACGCCAACACACCTTTTATGCCTCATACAAATTGACTGGACATACCGGTAGAGTGGTAGCACAACTTGAATATGCTAGTGCAATTGGTATTTTAATGTATGCTACATATTGCACAAGACCAGATATTGCCTTTGCGGTGTGTAAATTATCAAGGTATACTAGTAATCCTAGTATGGACTATTGGAAGGCAATCGGGCGAGTACTTGGGTACTTGAAAAGGACTATGAATTACGGATTATACATAATAGTTTTCCAGCCGTGTTGGAAGGTTATATTGATGCTAGTTGGATAACTTGTGTTGGTGATAACAAATCTACTACGGGTTGGGTGTTTACATTGGAGGTGGTGCGGTTTCTTGGGCTTCAAAGAAACAGACTTGTATAAAACACTCCACAATGGAATCCGAACTCATAGCATTGGGGTCACCAGGTAAGGAAGCAAAATGGCTGAGAAATTTATTATTGGATATAGAGTTGTAGCCACAACCGATGCCAGCCATTTCCTTACACTGTGATAGCCAAGCAACGATGTCTAGAGCTTATAGTAAAATCTATAACGGGAAATCTAGACATGTCAGCCTTAGACATGCTTATGTAAGGCAATTAATTACGGATGCTATAATAGCCATTACATATGTCAGATCCTGCAATAACCTAGCGGATCCGTTAACAAAGAGTCTTTCAATTGGTACAAAGTACATCTATATGGATGGGATTGAGACGTATGAAATAAGTTTAATTATGATGGAAACCCAACCTTTTCTAGCATACCACTAGTCAAAGATTCAATGGGTAACAACAAGTCACAAAGTGAGGAATTGAAGCACTAAGATTGATCTTTAAAGAATCAATCCGCACTGTTTTGATCTTTAAAGAATTGGAATGTTAGTGTTAAAGGATTGTGAGTGTTAAGGCACTCTTAATGAAGGATTAAGAGGAATATCTTAATCTTCACCTATATGAACATGGGAAGTGGTGTCGTTTCGACAAGCAATGACCTTGAAATGTTCATGAATACTAGAGGAAGCACAAGGCCATAAAGTGAGGTTTAAGATGATCTTCTAGGGAGAGTGTGGTTTCATGTGTATAATATTTCCGGTTCTAGCACATAGGAATCTGATTCAAGGCTTTTAAGCTATCAAGATTTCGTTAGAACTTTGAAGTATTATACTAATAAGAAGTTCAAATTGAAAGATACTTCTTAGATGCATGATAGCTTGGCTCATGACATGGATCGATCCATGTCTCAGTTGGATAGATCCATGTGGCTTAAAAATGAAGTTGATTATTCTGCCGGACATAGATCGATCAATGTCACATAGATCGTTGACTTTGATCGATCGATGTACCCTGGATGCAAAGTTGATACTCTCTGTCCAACATAGATCAATCACATAGATCGATCGATGTGACTTCGATCGATACATAGATCGATCGGAGTGGTCTCGATGAAAAATTAGAACTCTCTGTGACACATCGATCGATGACATCGATCGATCGATATGCCAACAGAAGTGACTTTTCATCCAAAAATTGCAACTTATGCACCAAGGGACATATCCAATCATCATGCAACGACCATAAACGTCTGAATGGAGTTTAAGAGCCTATAAAAAGTCTATTACAACACATTTTCTTGACATTTTGTTTTCTAGTTGGTCCTTGCATTAAAAGTTCTTCTTCCTACTTAATAAACTCTTGTTTTGAAAGTTTATTTGATTTCATTCCTTATTGCTGAGGTTTGAAATCTTGTTGGCTGTTATATCCTAGAAGGAATTTGTCTACAACCCTGCAGCAACTAGTGGGACAAATATTCCTTACGGATAGTATTGATATACGCCTCAAGCTATCTTCTAATCACTACTCCTGCTCTCTACTTATTGTTCTTGTATCCATTTACTAACAAAGAACACCAGCCATCATGGTGGACGCAAGGAACACAACTGACGTGGCTCCCAGAATTCCAACTGAAAAGTGATAATGATCCAGATCACGGGTTCGATCCGCAGAAACAACTTCTTGCATAAATTATAGGGTAAGTCTGCTTACATCCAATCGCGAAATGATCCGTCCTCTTCCCAGACCATGCGCATACGCAGAAGGCTACCTCTCTCGAAAGTTTGTGCCTCAGATTTCATTACTTGGAAGTCTTTGCTCGCAATCATGCCAAGCGTGGTGAGGAGAAAACCAAGCAGCGAAACCATGATTTGCTGCTCCAGACCAACATAGAAAGATCTTCGTCCCAGAAACTTCATGAAGACTAATTCAGTGAGAGCGAAAGTAAGTCCATGAAGAGCAGATCCCATAATGTCCCAGAAAAACCCCATGATGTACTGCGCATTTGTCACATAAGAATATCTCTCTAAATCTGAATCCAATACAAGTATGACCATAACAGTAGTAATGATTGTTGGAGAAATTGAAAAAAATATTGAAATTGGCCAAGTTGCAAACTGTGGTTAACAACGTATTTTGAGCTAAGATTATGATTAGTTTCATTAATGATGGGCAGAAACTAATGGGTCCTTAGTTATCTACACGACGAGTAGACAATTTTAGGTTTTTGAATCACTCGATTCCGATAACGAGTGAATGAGAAATTAATGCTCAAGGTAAGAGAGAAAGTCAGGTCAGCCCAGCCCGTACCTGATGGGCTCAGGTTGTGGACTGAGCTGCGGACCTGATGGGCTCAGGTTGCGGACTGGGTTACAGGTCGGCTGCGGGCTGCAAACTGCAGGCCAGGTCCTGTAGCAGCGGGCCGGATCTTATCAGCTGGGGTGGATTTTGTTTGAGTTTAAACTTCCAGGTTGTTAAGATATGCTAAGGTTAAATTTTGAAAAGTTGTTGGAGCTTTAAGCGGCTGAGCTGGCCTGAATTTGTTATATCTGATGGCCCAGATTGAATAGTTAGTTGATCCGATTGCTGAGGGCAGACTTGATGCAGTTATCTGATCCAAGTGTTCAGGCCGAGCAGGTGTCTGATCTTGCGGCTGTGGTTGAACTGGTTGTAACAGAATCACCTCAGAATTTTCCTATAAATAGTGGCCAAGTTGGCCTCTGTGGTCACTCACTCAGAAACCCGAAATTCTTCTCCTCTCCTCTGCAATCACTCCCTGCAACCTCTCTGCGTAATCATTCCCTAGCATACACTGCATTTCAGTATTCCGAGAAGCACAAGAAAACTTACAGATTCGTTTGAGCTCATACGCTGCAGTGCCGTTCGTCTGAACTGACTTCTGTGGTATCTTGGGAGACGATTGCTTTATCCGGTTGGACACATTATACCAGAGCAATACGTCTTAAGGACAGAGTCCTGGACTCACCTCGGATCTCTGGTCAGCTGACCTGTTGAGGTTATTGTAGGGCTGAGCTCTGCTGACTGAAGGATAGCGGAGCACTGTTGTTGTTCAGTGTTGCTGAGCTGAGCTCTGTTGTGTGCTGAGCTCTGCTGTTTGCTGATAACATTCGTTGTTCTGCAACCACTGCCGTGCGAGCTCTGCTTTGTGTTGAGCTCGGCTGAAGCGGTTGAAAGCTCAACTGTTGTGGTTGTCTGGAGGAGCTAAGGTCGGAAGGTCGGTCATCAGCCTAGAGCGCAAATACAATTGTGCTGACTGGACTGATCATCTATCTGATCAATCTGACTTGAAGTCAGCTCGGTTGGAAGGCTCGGTAGGTCGGCTAACTGTTCAGAACGCAAACTCAATTGTGTTATCTGAACTGTCTTGACTTAGCGGATCCATCCAGCTTACTCTGAACTCGGCAGATCCCCACTGTTATACAGAAGTCAATTTTTGTCTGACTTGAATTTCCCAACAATGATCACAATAGAATTAACAATTGCAGCATTGATTTTGTTTTTCACAATGACGTATCCGAAGAGGGCTAAACTGGGAGATATGCGTCGGCATAGGCACACATGAGGTTATCATCAGACT
>AP025044.1:32426761-32438287 GCA_036186865.1 Eustoma russellianum
AGTCTTTATTTTATAGCTGTCAAGAAAAATATCCTAATGGTATCGATATTTGTGACATAAGAGAAAGTCACTTAATAGTCAATATGATATGCCTAATTACAATTCTTAGCGACCAACCGTGCTTTGTATTGCTCAACAATACTATCCCCTTGTATTTAATGGTGACAACCTATCGACAACCAACTTGCCTTTTACTTATTTGCAATTTGCACTTCTCCCATGTTCTTTTTTTTTCTAGTGCTTCTATCTATGTATTCATCCTATGTCGCCACTCTATTTGCATACTTGCTTCTAGGGCTATCCGAAAATAGACTCTAACGAAAGAGAGGCCGAGTGCACTCGTGCCACTTCTGCAACTCTTCCCTTGTCTACGTTCGCAGGATATCTAAAGTTCTGCGATATGAGTTCTAGTGAGCATTGTACATGAGGTACCCCTCAATTCCTTCTTAGTGGTAAAATAGACAATTATACCTGTTGTTGTACCTGGTGCTTGCCAAAAACATTATTATTATCTGTATCATGTAGAATGGGAAGTTATGCGTCAGTTTGTAGTTCACTTACCTCTTGTCAGACATCCAATAAATGAGAATCAACAGCGGGCAGTGGCTCACTAGCCCTTCCTGTTGGGAGATGCTTGCTCAATGGCGCCATCTACTCATTCTGCTGGGACATTCTTTGGACACCCGAGGATATGTAACTTGTCTAGTGGCTCCTCAGTATGCTGCTCTTGAGCCTTAGGTTGGTTGTCAAATAAATATTCAGACTCAAGGAAGACACAATCCATCGTGATATAGATCCGCTATATGATTTGATTACAAGACCAGTATCCTTTTTTGAAGAGTAACACATCCAAACGCACATTTCTCAGCTCAAGGATCGAGCTTAGATCATGCGGTTTTTGGAATATGTATAAACATGGAGCAACCAAAAATCATGAGTGGAAGAATATGGACAGATGGAATCATGGTTTGATTAGCTAAGGATTGTAATAGTGTTTTGTGACGAAGAATTTTAGCGAATAGACGATTTGAGAGGTAAGTTGGTGTGGCTATGTCTTCATATCAAAAGGTTTGAGAAACTTGAGATTCGAAGATCATGTTTGAGTCTTTTCAAGGAGGATGTAAATTTTGTTTCGCTTACGCCATGTTGTCGATCACTAAGCTGAAAATTCATCTTAAATACTTTTTTATTAACAAGTGATAAATTTCTTACCAAGCAAAAAATTTATGCCCCCCCCCCTGTCTTTTAATTTGTATTGTTCCCGGGTCCTCTCTCCATGGAACTCTTCATATCATTGTTCATGAACCAAATATAAAAAATAAAATTCTTTCCATCTATGTTTAAATAACATGGCATAAAAAATATTTTCCCTGTGTTCAATATTTCAGAAACATAATCTAACACTAACACACAGCACTTGATGTAAAGTTCTTTCCAGGTGCTAAATAAATATGATCGTTTTCCCCAAAAAAAAAAATTCAAACAAGACGAAGAAAGATTTTTTTTTTTTTTGGAAAGGAAAAAACTTGCCAACTGAATTTTGTTTCTTTTTTATAAAAGAAAGACGAGTTTTTTTTTTTGTAATTTCTTAGAACTATTGTGCCGAGGATAATGCAATAAATATTGCTGCCTTCGTATATATGTTTGTTTTTATATAGATTAAGACAAAATATGATTATGTAATATGCCATATCCAGATCCACATTGTACTCAAATTTACAAATTCGGATATCCAACCGTTCGAATGCGACAAATTCGAAACGAGAAGTGCCGTGCAGAGGGTATAGTAACATGAACTTAGGGGCTGCAGATGATCATGGGATCTAATGCTTTATCCATGATATTTTTATTACAGGAGATTTTTTTTTCATTTTTTTGGGGCTGAGAAAAAAAATTGTCATTTTTTCAGGATGAAATATGTGCTAAGATAACAGAGAAATAAATGAGACGGAGAGTCGGAGCTTAACTTGAGCATGTCCAATTTCAACACTCATTTGAATCGATAAAAAAAAATATTGAATAATTAAAAAAACATTCAAATTCGAACTTAATTTCAAAACAAATGTACAGAAATTGATAGCTTACTCATCAAATGTACACATATAAAACCAAAATACGTAATTATTTATGCAGTTACAATGCATAATTAATAATGTAATAAAAGTATAGGATAAAATGAACAAATATATTTTATATAATATGTGATACTGTTGGATCACGTTTGATAAACATTCGAATCTTGTCACAAAAGGATCGAATTTGGTTTGTATTTCTTGATAAGCTGTTCAAGTTCGGTTCGAAATGATTTTATTTCTCTGAGCAATCTCAACAACTAAGCACCGGTGCTCCACTCATTTACATTTTTTGTATAATATTGAAGGCGGGCTTGGATCAATTGTTGCTTTGTGAATTTGAAGTTATACGTTCGAGCCGCAAAAACGGCCTATTGCATAAAGTGCAGGGTAAGACTACGTTTTTCAGATCGCAAAATGATTCGGCCCCTCTCCAGATTCTGTGTAAACACGAGAACGTATCGAAAACGCCCTATATACGATAAACTTTTTTTTTTAATAGCTCAGAAAGTAGGCCATATGCCCCCGTGACAAGATACCAAGGGATGATCATTGACCATTTTGCAGTTGTTTGCTAGCAAAAGGGATTATGCTTGAGTTCAAAGATTTCACGAAGCGTGAAGCCTCCGATTTCAGTGATATAAAGATCTATTGTTAAAAATGCGACGATAAACCGCAAAGGGGTGCGGTGACGCGTGACCGCGCGACACGTGGTAGTAAGGGGGTGGTGAGGCTAGATACGGGTGACCCTTATCTAGCCTCATCACCCCCTCTTGTTGCCACGTGTCGCGCGGTCATAAAGGCGGCGAGAAAAGTGGGGGTTAGGAGATCTCAACCCGATAAATATGCACATTACTTTAATGCTATGCAAAGCAGGTCAATGAGAACGAAGTCTATAATTTACTAGGCTTAGTATTTTATTTATGAAATGCTATATTGATAAATATTCTTATCATTTCGAATAAAGTAAATGATACATTCTTTCTTGACTTTGGAATATGATAGAATAAAGCGAAATGACTGACTAAATTGACTGTGCTTATTATATTGTGGAGCAGGAGTTGATCGACACAGGTTGACGCAATTTTCATTATGAGTCATCGAAAAACAACCTTGTGTGTTTCTAACACATGATATTGTGTGTATATCTGACCCCCTCATACTTTGTCATAAACGAGAGACTCTAAGACAATGATGTAAGGTTGTTGTTGTGTATTGATAAACATAACTTGATAACTACCGATAAATTTAATTACTACTACTTTAAAGATGAATGAAATTTAACTCAAATGGTTAGATATGATGTTCTAACACAATATATTTTGAATCTAAATATTTACAAGTGAAGCATGTGACTGGAAAAACTTAAAAATAAAATAAAATAAACGTAACTAAAATAGTTAAGAGTAAGATCCAAAGACAGGGCAAATATTTTAGTCTAAAGGTTTCGCCACTTTGTGTAATGGTACTTTGGTATAAAAAAGAATAACGGTTCTTTCACTTATTATAACGGTTTGTTTGGTTTCAATGTATAACATATTGATTTATTCTCTTCCTAACATGTGTACATGTGTATTCAATGTATAAAAAGAAAAAGAAAAGAACTTTATGAAAACATGGTAAAAAAAAAACTCTACCCTCTTCGTATTACACTTTTCTAAATTATTATTGGCTAATGATAAATGCACATTATTTTTTGAGAAATACGTATTCATTTATTTGATCAATAGTCAAGTTAAAACCGAATCTTCAAACAAAATAAATAATGTAAGAATAAAAAAATATGTATTTATAATTGACCCTAATATCATATGCAATAATTCAGTTCATGACTGTCATCAAATAGCACATTTTATGACAAGACTGTTTAATTCTTAAGAGATTATCTGTATCTAAAAGATTAGTCACTTTATTCTAGTAATAAAAAAGTGTTTGATATAGCTCATTTAGTATTAGAGCGGAATTTGTCAATAAAAAAAATCACAAAATAGCATCTCCTCTCAGATCTCATCCTCACCATTTATCCGGGAAAGGATCATCTGACCTCCCTTTAAGAGGTATTAAATGACCATCTGTCACGTGGCACACAGGGGTGGTGAAGTTGGGTGCGGGTGTGCCACGTGGCAGACGGTCCCAAAAAGGGGTGAGGGGCGAAGGAGTTCAGGCGATCTCAATCGCATTTATCCACCCATTCCCACGAGTACCATCCAACCGTAGAGCAAGTTTATTTTCTCACACTACTTTTCTTCCAACCCCCGTCTTCCTCATTCACCCATTTCGTTTGTTCTTCCCCCAACATTTGCACGGGCAAAATATTAATTTCATTAAAAAAATGGAAGAATAAGTTTTGTACATTAATTGCATAAAATTTTGGTCAACGTTATATATATATATATATATATATATATAATATATCGAATTTTGTGTTGTCTGGATCTAGATTCTGGATCTTGTTGTGCTCTGGGGATCGATTGACGCAGAGTGGAGAGATACTAGAGAGAGAAAGAGAGAAGAGTTAGGAAGAAAATGGAGGTTGGGAGGCCTCATTTGGTTAATCGATGGATCTCTGTTTGTATCGTCTTCGTCGGTCTCTCCGTCGCCGGCGTTCAATCTTTCTATCTACCCGGCGTTGCTCCACAGGATTTCGTTAATGTAATGTTATCTCCTTTATTTATTTACGTATATTCTTACGCGATTGCAGTTTTGATTTTTTGTGTGTGTGATTCTGGAATTTTTGTGTATATGAGCGTCTGATCGATGGATGTTGTGGTATGATGATTTGAAGGTGTTGATATGTGTGAGATTTTGTAGCTTGGCAGTGTATTTGCTTCAGATGTTCGTAGCTTTTGTTTTGCATTATTAGGATCTGATGCATACTTGGAAATTCTATTCATCTGCCATGGGATTGTCATTTGTTCTCGGTTTTTTGAAATTATTATTGTTTATACAGTCGGGATTAATAGTTTTTTCTGGTTATTTGGAAGAAATGGTTTTGAATAAGTTATGTGGGTGATGTTCATATAACATGTAGGCATCGAAACGAACAACCCTACAGGGAACAATACATTAACCACTTTGCTCTGTAACACTCGAGAAGGTGTTTTTTTTTTTTTTTTTTTTTGTAAATATCACTCGAGAAGTTGCAGTCTAGAAAACATGGTTATAAGTCAAAACTATCAGCAGAGTCCCAATTGTATAATGGTTGTGTTAAATTACTCGCTACTGTAATGCAAGTGTTTCCTACCCCTACATGCTTGATCTTGTTGATTTGCACTAATGAAGCTGTTGCACGGGCTCATAGCTCTGAAGTGAAGCATTTGTGGTTTGGTTGAAAATATCAAATTTGCCTAATACTTTTGAACTATTAGTTTGGTAGTTAATATTTATGTGGGAACTCGAACTGATCCATTTTCTCTTATTTTCACAAGTCTGTTTCATGATTCTTGCATTTATTTGGCAAGAAATCATTGTGAGATTGAGATTTGAGCTATTGTACTGTATCAGGTGGGATTGTCCTATTTCCTGTCAAGTTTAAAATATTAGCCTTGATTGATTGATTACAAATTACGCTTACGTTGAAATAGTAGGCCCTCAAATTAGAAAATTATTCACTTGTATTTTACGCAGAACTAAGGAATTCACTTTGCTTGCAAGGTTGGTCATTTTTCTTGACTAGGATCATCTAAAACCATTTGAACAGATTCACAACCCTTTATGGCTATTTTGTAACGTATCCTTAAACTTTTCGAATAAGGACACAAATGAACAAATGGATAAAAGAAGGGACATTTGAATTTATCAAGAGTTGAAATACAGGACACAAATTATTACAAAAAAAGAAAAAAGAAAAAAAAAAGAAATACAGGACACTCTAAAGGAGGCACATAACCTGGACATTCTGGTTAATCTGCTCTTGGAATTGTTCCAGATGTATATGAAGGTTTTGCGTTACTAACTTAATAGATTATTTATTGAATTTTGTTCTTCCTGCCACGTAGGCTTTGTTAACATATTGCACTTTTTAATACCTAAAATGGATAATTCTAAGTTCAACAGTTTCTCAATGCATGTAGATGTCCTTATAGTATGTTTTTTTTTTTTTACTTTGGTTCTTATTATTTCTGGACGGCTAGTATCTATATGCCACACAAAGATGTCAATTGCTTCCTTAAAAGGAATATTTTCAATTTGCCTATTCTGTGCAGGGAGATGAGCTGAGGGTCAAGGTGAATAAACTGACTTCAACAAAAACACAGCTTCCTTATACCTACTACTCTCTTCCTTACTGCAAACCCAACAAAATTGTGGACACGACTGAGAATCTTGGAGAAGTGCTTCGTGGTGATCGTATCGAAAACTCTCCCTATGAGGTCTGGTTTTGGTAATTAAACAAGGATGTTGTATGGGTCCTGATAAACACTGTCCTTGCTACCGGGGAAAAAACAAAAAATAATAAGATTAATTAAAAACACATACAATCACGGACAGAAGAAATCTGTCTTTTTTTTTCCTGGTCGAGGAGGGGGTGGGGGTTGTTATTGCTTTATTTTCTTTTTAAATGATAGAATCTTGTTTTCATATGGAGGCCGCTGTTTACAGTTTAAAATGAAGCAACCACAAATGTGCATTATTGTCTGTCGTGTCATACTGGATGCCAAAACTGCCAGAGATGTCAAGGAGAAGATTGAGGATGAGTACCAGGTGAACATGTGAGGCATCTTGACCTTTTTATTTTTGCCTTTTTTTATTTTATTTATATATATATATATATGTGTGTCTTTTTTTTTGCAGTATTAATCTTCTCTCCTTATAATATAAGATTCATCCTTGACATGTTATGCTTTCCTATGCAGGATCTTAGATAATCTACCCCTCGTTAATCCCATAAAGAGGTCTGAGCAGGAAACTGTGGTGTATCAGCATGGTTTTCCTGTTGGTGTTAGAGGAATATATCCCGGAGTAAGTGTAAAACTGGTCTCATTTTCCTTGACTGAAGCTTGTGTGCTTAGGGATATAGTTTTTTAAGTATTATCCTATCTTTGGCATCGGATGAAATTTCTTCAGGGCAAAGCGGAGAAGCAGTTTATCTACAACCACTTAGCATTCACGGTTAAATATCATAAGGATACAGATGGTGAAGTTTCAAGGATTGTAGGATTTGAAGTAACTCCATACAGGTAATGTGACGTTTACTTATTTAGACATGCTTGTTCGATGCACAATACGCTTTTCATTAATCCGAAATTATCCTTTCATGGTTCAGTGTCAAACATGAATATGATGGAGAATATAATGACAAAGTACGATTAAGCACTTGTGATCCTCATGCAAAGGTTTCTGTTACCGACTCAAAAGCTCCACAAATAGTTGAAGATAAAGAGGAAGTTATTTTTACCTATGATGTTGACTTCCAGGCATGTCTCTTTACTATGCAAACTGTAATTTTTTGTCAGCCTCAGGCAGGTGTGTGACTTCTTAATTTCATGTTCAGGAGAGTGACATCAAGTGGGCGTCTAGATGGGACACTTACCTCTTGATGGCTGATGATCAAATTCATTGGTTTTCTATTGTTAATTCTTTGATGATAGTACTTTTCCTGTCTGGCATGGTGGCCATGATTATGTTGCGGACTCTCTATCGTGACATTTCAAAATATAACCAGCTAGAGACTCAGGAAGAAGCTCAGGAGGAGAGTGGATGGAAATTGGTTCATGGGGATGTTTTCAGACCACCTCTAACTCAGATTTACTGTGCATCTATGTTGGGACTGGTGTTCAGTTCTTTGGAATGACATTAGTTACTATGATTTTCGCATTGCTTGGCTTCCTATCCCCTTCAAACCGTGGAGGCTTGATGACAGCTATGCTTCTTCTGTGGGTCTTCATGGGTCTTTGCTGGATACGCTGCTGCACGTCTTTATAAAATGTTCAAAGGAACAGAGTGGAAGAGGATTGCTCTTGTACTCATGTGTGTTCCCTGGTATTGTCTTTGGCATTTTCTTTGTCTTAAATGCTCTAATCTGGGGGGAGAAATCATCTGGAGCAGTACCTTTGGAACCATGTTTTCACTGGTAGTCTTGTGGTTTGGCATATCTGTTCCACTGGTTTTTGTTGGTAGTTATGTAGGGTTTAGAACCTGCTTTGGAGGACCAGTGAAGACTAAGATTCCACGGCAAATACCCGAGCAGGCCTGGTACATGCACCCTGTGTTTTCATCTTGATCGGAGGCATTCTTCCGTTCGGAGCTGTTTTTATTGAGCTGTTTTTCATCCTTATCAATATGGTTGCACCATTCTACTACATATTGGCTTTCTCTTCCTCGTATTCCTCATCCTCATCGTCACTTGCGCTGAGATAACAATCGTGCTCTGCTACTTCCAGCTGTGCAGTGAAGACTATCTTGGTGGTGGAGGTCATACCTCACTGCAGGATCATCAGCTCTATCTCTTCCTTTATGCAGCATTTTACTTCTTCACAAAGCTGGAGATCACAAAGCTCGTGTCTGGCATCTTGTACTTCGGTTACATGCTAATTGCCTCGTACGCCTTCTTTGTACTGACAGGTACCATAGGTTTCTATGCTTGTTATGGTTCACGAGGCTCATCTACTCATCCGTGAAGATCGACTAAGCAAAGGCCATTACCGGACATTATCAACGTTTCCAAGACAAAGGTAATCAATCAATCATATGACAGATTGTATGATCTGAAGTTACTTAGGGCATCCATACATTCAGAATCGAGACTTTTCTTACTTGGTCATACTGCTGTGGGAAGTAGTTGACATTTTCGTTACCATTTTGGCTAATTACTCTGCCATGTCAACTTGTGAGTTGTTAAACCGTAAAATGAGGAGTATATTTACCATATTCAGCAGGAATTCTTGTAAAAGAATTTTTAACGAGGAGGATTATGTAATGTATTAGTTTCTTCATGGTGTTCATTTCCATACTTCCTAGGGTACCATACAGTATCAATTTGGTGATGTGGCCCTCAAGTTTCTTGTGTGAGCAGTTTTTGAGTTTCTTTGACAGTTCTTACCATCTTACTTATTGAAGACCTGTATTTTGTTTTCAGACATTATAATAACATTTTTGCAAAATTCAAACCGTATTGATTATGTATCTTCCTCGTCTTTAGTGTCACCTTATAGATACTTCGGTCCTTTAAAAGTATCGTCACATTTGACTTTTTAACGTAACTTAATCGATGAATTATTTTTAAATCCAGTAACAGTTTGAACGTCTGATAAATATGCTCAATTATGCGTCATCTCTAAGAAATGCCCAGTATTTAGACAAAAAGGGTTTGAGTGATTCCAAAAATGCATGATTTAAATAACGTGTGCTAAAGAAATGCATGACACATTTTATGACTTGACACGTTTTGCGACAAACTTGTCTTATATACTCTATATAATGTTGCCGTAATAACAAGCCATGAAGCTTTAAAGCACAGAAAGGACAATAGGGGGGGGGGGGGAAAGAGGGGGGGCCACAGCAGGAAGGAACGAAACGAGGCAGGAAGGGAAGACGGAGGGAAAGGAACGAAGGAGGGCAGGAAAGAGAGAAAGAGGGGGAGAAGGCAGAAAGGCAACAAACAGGGAAAGGGAAAGGCGCCGGCGACCGGGAAGCACACGGGGGGCAGAGAGAGATAGAGAGAGAGGAGAGAGGAGAGAGAGAGATGAGAGAGATAGAGATATATATATATTTTTAAAGGCACTATACACATTATATATATATATATATATATATATATATATTCAGATTTTTTTAAAAGGCACTATACACATATTTCAACGTACTACCGACACGTTATATATATTACGAACGTACATCAACGTCACACCACTATACTTACCTCTTATTTATGAGTATATTCAGGTCTTACATCATATGATATAAGTCATGGTAATGATAAAATTATCACGACATGTTACAAGGTTCTAAACAAAAAATTGTCGTATCGGGTGATAACCGAAACTTCACTAACGTATCACGTACTTGCCATATATAGATTGCCAGCCCCTACACTTCAAAAATGACCACAAATTTCGGGGCTTATATAGTATATTCAGCCATAAAATCATTCCATGTTGGCATACACAAATCAACCCCCAATTAAGGACAAATTGTGGAGATTCCAATTTCAAGTTTTTGTCACATGTAGGTGCCACTTTGATCAGTCATTAGAGCTGAATATTAAAGTTATTTTATGTATATTATGTGTGACATAATATATATATAACATGTGCAAAAGGTTGAAATTTAATCGGATAAAAATCACGTAATCGACAAAAGTCGAAAATTCGGTTTTCTACGAACCCAACACATGGAACGTTTTTGGCATGACATGTGACATGTATCTAGACACTTTTTACATATTCAATATATACTAAAGTGTTCCAGAATATTCAAATTAGGGCTGATTGGAATATACTATATGTGTATAATTATTATGCACTATTTTAAAAAGCTTACAAAAATAAAATTCAGCACATGGAAATCCTACATCACACGCCTAATACAGCTTGATGGAGCCTATGTGGAGCTTAGTTGTCATCTTGATTGGTGAAGAATGGACTACACAAGGTTAGTAACTTAATGGAGGGAACTACACAAGGTAATATTTCAAACTATGTTACAAATGTAACACATGCTGAAAATTTAGCATGTGAGAGATTGATATGGCCGAATTTCTGAGTCTTCATTGTGATAAATTTGCTTCTCCATTTTCAAGGAATTGATGTGTAATAATATGGCAATAATTTCAACATCTTGATATTATTGCACATGCTGAAAATTTCAGCATGTGATGCATAAGGGTGGCCGAATTCTTGGTCATAATTGAGACCAATTTACTTTGCAAATTAAGTGGGATTGATTATGTGGTATTTGGCAAGGTTATTACTACTATTTTGACACATGTTTTAAGTGTTATTCTCAGATTTTTACAGTCATCAAGTGATGACAAATCTCATCCAATCAAGGAGTGCCAAGTAAGCAAGGCCAAGACAATCATCATATCAAGTGTTGCCAAGTAGCAAGTTGATGTCACATCTATACAAAGCATTCTTCCAAGGACTTAAAAGAGAATTTCCAAGGTGAAGAGGAGCCCTAGAGTGGGCAGCCAAAGCAAGATAAAAAGAGAGAAGAAGAGCAAACAAAAATGCAAGACAAGTCTCACAAGTTCTAAAGTGCAAAAGACTCTCTACTCTCTTCTTCTACATTTCTTTCTTCTCCTTCTCTCTCAAGCCTATTGTATTTATATTCAAACATATTGTATAGGCTTCATTCATACCACCATACACGCTCTATTGTTGTAAAAGATTG
The DNA here is from genome assembly GCA_036186865.1 of Eustoma russellianum. NCBI lineage: Eukaryota > Viridiplantae > Streptophyta > Magnoliopsida > Gentianales > Gentianaceae > Eustoma > Eustoma russellianum. The sequence goes on from AP025044.1 coordinate 32,438,164, forward strand.
ATCAAGATGTGATCAAACCTTCATCCGCTCGGTGATGGTGTTCGTGATCATTATGATTGCTTGTTTCGATTGTAAAGGGTTGGAGTTGGTGTGTAACTCCATCAATCCTGTATGGTAAGATGTT
>AP025044.1:32469994-32501660 GCA_036186865.1 Eustoma russellianum
TCGAAGAAATTTGTAAAAATGAAAAGGTCCAAGGTCTTCTAAAATTAAATTTCGAAAATCATGGCTTCTCTTATGTGACACTTGTCAAAAGACAAAGCTTTTGAAAACAAGTTTCAAGCCCAAAAGTGAAATCTCTACCACCAAACTTCTACAATTGCTTTATATGGATTTGTATAGGGGTATTGGTACGGCAAGTCTAGGTGAAAAACATTACACCTTTGTAGTGGTAGATGATTTTCTAGGTTTACTCGGATCATACTTTTAGCCAAAAAGAATGATGCATGCCAAGAGTTTATAAAACTTTGTAGGAGATTATAAAACCAAAAAAATACCATCAAGGAAATTAAGAGGGGAAGAGGTGGTGAATTTGATGGTGAGTTTCAAGAATTTTGTGCATCCAAACGATATGTGCACAATTTCGCGGCTCCTAGAACTCCTCAACAAGATGGTGTTGCCGAAAGGCAGAGTAGAACTCTTCAAGAAATAAGTATAGATATGCTAAATGAATTTGAGCTGCCTAAGTGATTTTGGACTGAAGCGGTCAATACCGCTTGCCATGTGATAAATAGAGTTTACATGAGACCATCTCTTATAAAGAACCCTTATGATCTTTGGAAAGGAAGATTACCCAACATTGAATACTTCAAGGTATTTGGTTGTAAGTACTTTATACTTAACACCAAAGATAACTTGGATAAACTCGATTTCAAAACGGATAAAGGAATCTTCATAGGTTATGCTCAAAATAGCAATATATCTAGAGTATACAATAAAAGAAATATGAAAGTTGAAAAGTCAATTCATGTTAAATTTAGTGAATTCCTTGATGATGAACCAAGTATAAATGATGATGAAGAAAGTGAGCGAATTGAAGTAAGTCATATATGTACATGATAGAAATATGAAAGTTGAAAAGTCAATTGAAGTAAGTCATATATAAGAATCCAAAAGGAGACATTCTTGTTGATCTTATAATTGACTCACTTGAAAGTGGACCTATTTCTAAGATAGAAGAGGAAGAAGTGAAAGATGATACTTCAAATTTACTGGAATCATATAATATAAGAACGGACACACAAAAGAATTAATTTTAGGAGAAACAAGTCATGGCATACTAACTGTGGAAAAACTGGAGTTTGAGTGATTTGAAAATGCATGATTTAAATGTCACGTGTTTACGAAATGCATGAATTAAGTGTTACTTGATATATGTACATGATAAAAATGCTTTACATGTTTAGTTCTCGTACTAACGTTTCATGAAGCATCAAAGCGTACATCATATGGCAAACATTTGTTGTCTTTATACTAATTTCAGGTGCCATGATGAATGAACTAAACTAGTTCATTTAATGAAGTGCTTAAGGAGATGAACTAACTAGTTCATTGAATGAAGATATATTTGGAGAGAACTATTTGACAACAAACTTGAAATAGAAAGTCTTCTCTTCACACCTCACACGCCACACACAGACACACACATATTTTTTAAATGAAAGATGGTATATCATTAAAAGCCCTCACTTATGGCGGAGAAAAACCATATTACATGAAATCAGCGTAGGAAAATAGATAATGAAGCGAGCTAATGATTGTCAACCTCCAATCATATATGATATGCCGCATTAAAACCTTGTCAAGTAAAACCACCCTTGTGGATAACACCTTGACGAAGAAAAAAAGCATACATATTTATATGCTTAGAGAGTTGAGCTTGTACAACTAAAAGAAATGCAGGATTCAGCTGAATATGATGTGCACGTGACAAGGGAGATTGTGAACGTTGTCTTCCGTGGGCGTTTACATACAGCATGGATGCTGGACGTGCGACACTGCTAGCCTTAAATAGCCATCGGACCTCGCGCAAAAGAAAAACAAAATCACATCCGAATGAAGCATCAATAACATAAATGAAAGAAATGAATAGGAGATAGCACATACCCATGTCGCTTTGGTTCAAAAGGAACCAAGGCGACACCCAAGCTATAAGCCATCTCCTTGTTTGAAAATAATTCTCCAAATGATAGACCACCAGTCGAAAGGTAGCATAGTGATAGCAGCTCGCAAGAGGCATATAGAGCAGATACCTGTCAAAAGATAGAAACATAACTGTAAGATAAGCATAAATAAGCATCGCAGATGACACAAGTGAGAAAAACAAACACGCACCTGTGTTGCCTGTGTCTGGTGACGACACAGGCAACCCAAAAAACAATTGCCAACACCGTGTGAGACATCTGATTAAAGGAGAAGATTGGGGACTTGCACATCCACAAGAATAGCTCCTCGAACCTCACTAGGCAGTCCATTAAGCGAAGTATAATGATGTAAACCTACAGAGCAATATCCGTGACGAGCTAAAGTGTGAGCCACTGTATGTGCCTCCGCGGACAATACTGTAAAGTGGAGTGATTGAGCGAGAGAAAGAGAGTTGCCCGGGCCAAATCCGTAGCTAACACCCCCGTAACCTGTTGGAAAGGGGACAACAACGAGAGAATGGAGGAACAATCTGTTTCAATAATAAGATTTTCATATTGACTTATTCGTTTTATGAGTTGGAGACAAGTGGACCAAACCAAAAAGGAGCTAGTTGGCAAAATTGCCAACTTGAAATTTTCTGAATATAGCCAACGACTATATGGCTATGGTTGGCAGATTTTTTGAGTCAAAATGGAGCTCTCACATGTCCTATTGTTGTGCTTGGAGTTGAGGATATTTTGGTAGTATTATCCTTTCTTATTATTTTCATTTTATAAAGGATAATCAAAATTTAATTTTTGGAAAAACAATTACGTAGCCAACGGCTACTACCTCATTCTTGGAGCTGAATTTCATTTGAAATGTTCAAAGCCTCACATGCCTATATTCAAGCCAAGAAGTTGAGGGTATAATGGAGGAATATGCCATCTTATCTTTGGGTATTATCTTCACATTTTCAAGACATTCCAAGGTGGAATTTTCGGCCAACAAAGTGATGCCGAGGTGGACCAATTATGTTGTCTCATTTGCCAAGTGTACAAGGCCAACCAATGATGTGAAGACATTTGGATTTGATGATGAAGATGGTGACACATGTGCATTCTTATCTCCAACGATCAAATCACACTATAAATAGAAGCAATGGTGAAGAAGATACAACAGACTTGAAGCTCACAAGCATTTGTTGAATTGTCTAGCTATCATCTTCTTCTTGTTGTTGTTCTTGTTCCATTCTTTGTAGCAAAGGTGTTCTTGTTGTTTCTGTTGTGCTACAAGCCTCTTGAGCTTCATTTGTAATATTGATTAGCCATTTCTATAAGGCTATATCAATAGGTTGTAGATGTGTTGCAACTAAGTGTTGCAACTAAGTGTTGCTTAGAAGGTGATTATCCAAGTCTTGAATACGGTTGGTGTATAACCCAAGGATCAAGCTTGGTTCTTGTTGTAAGGTGATTCATTTCATAGTAAAATCTAAGAAAAGGTGTTCCTTGGGACTAGAGTAGGTCACATTGACCGAACCAGGATAAATCCTCGGTGTTCTTGTTTTGTTTCTTCATTTCTGTTTTCTACCCGTTTTTACTTCAGTTTTCACACAACTTCTCACAATTTGAAAATTAGTTTTGGAGTTGTGTAAAATTAGTTTTGAATTTTTCAAAAATGGGTTCTGAATCAAAGGTGGTCTCAGATTCTGTTTTCAAAGGGGATTTTTACAAAGGGTTGTAGTGTAATTTTCTGCTAACCACTACTCACCCCCACTCTAGTGGTGTTTATTGCAGGTGCATGGTCCAACAATTGGTATCAGAGCGAGGTCTGCGCCACTCAAAGAAGCAAGATTCAACACCGTACAATCAATACAAAGCCAAGAAACAATTACTCTTTGTAGCCTGTTTATCTCAGATTAAAGGCACATACTATGGCAATAGTTTATCACAAAGGTGAGTTGGAAGGTATGTCCACTCAACGCCCTCCACTTTTTGATGGCAATAATTTTGTTCATTGGAAACTAAGAATGAGGCTATTCTTAATGGCTATAGACATCGATTTATGGTCTATAGTTGAAGATGGACCGTACATTCCAATGAAAGTTGTACAAGTTAGTGGAGTCACTCAAGAAGTTGAAAAATATAAAAGTGAATGGACATCGGAAGATAAAAAGAAAATGTTCATGAATGCTAAAGCTATGCAATTACTTTTGAATGGACTTACAATTTCTGAAGCAAGGTATGTGTCAAATTGCACAACTGCACACGATATGTGGAAATCACTTGTATTAAAGCATGAAGGTACTAGTGGTGTTAAAGAGTCAAAAATAAACATGCTTATGACTGAATTAGAGTCTTTCAAAATGTTGCCAAACGAATCCATAACATCTATGGATTTGAGGATTACTAACATTGTTAATGCCCTTGAAGATTTAGGCAAATCATTCACAAACAATGAAAAAGTTCAAAAGGTGCTACGAAGCCTTCCTCTTGAATGGGATACAGAGGTGACTGCAATCGAGGAGACCAAGTCAATCACTAAGATGGATGAATTGATCGAGTCTCTTAAAGTCTATGAGGTAAAACTAAACCAACGGAAGTCCGAGTCATCTAAATCATCAAGTAAGTCAATAGCTTTCAAAACAACTGAAACACATACAGATAATGATGATAGTAATAATGATACTGAATTAGATGATAACTTAATATTAATAGCGAGAAAACTTAGAAAGTTTTTCAAACGTCCTAATAGGAATAGACAGCATTATTCTTCTCTTCTTCTCAACCTAAGAAAAATAACACTAACAAATGATATAATAAAGAGTTAAAGTGTTATGAATGCGGTCAAAAAGGACATATTTTATATGATTGTCCCACAAAGAAAAATAATAATAATAACAAAATAAACAAGCCAAGGACAAGGAGGCACAAACGACAAAGACAAAAAAGTCTAAGGCAAAGAAAGGGAAACGAGCAATGAAGGTGAGCACATGGAGCGACTCATCCGACTCAGAATCCAAAACTGAGGAAGCTCAAGTCTGCTTTGTATCCAACCAGGTAAGTTCTTCTTCTTATAGTGATTCTGATAGTGACATGACATTTGATGAAATGTATGAAGAGTTCTTAAGAATGCATGCTCACTGTAAGAGGCTCTCTAAAGAAAGAAGAGACTAATTGAAGAAAAATGACAAGTTGAAGACTCCAACTTGGAATTTTCCGATCAATTAGAATCTTTAAACAAGAGTCTACTAATACTCTTGATTCTTTAGAGAATAAAATTGAATCATATAGGAAAGATGAACAAAGTTAAAAAAAAAATAATATGTTAAAGTCTAAGTTGAAAGTTGTGAACATGAAATAGTACAACTTAAGTCTTCTAAACTTAACTTAGAAAAAATGTTAGAACAATTTAAATCGGGTAAATATGTTAGATACACTAATCTCATCACAAAAGTATGGAATGATAAAACCGGCTTAGGATAAAGAAGAAAATAAAAAGTAGATAAAAGACTAAGTTTGTTCATCTAGTACAAAGTTGCCATATAACAACAAAATCAACTTTGCCTGCTACATCTTCTTCTACACCTTCTTCTACTTATATCAAGGCAAAAATACAACATACACCCACAAATACACACGCATAAACATACATCTAGGCCAAATTTTGCATCTAGACAACCTAGAAATTATGCCTATATATATATAGAATACAACTAGAAAAATAAAATGTATCCAACTTATTATGAACCTAAGTATAGGCAACACTCATATAAGTCTTATAGAAATGCCTATGAACACACTTATATAGCGCCATTCAAGAAACAAAATCGCATGCCTTATACACATTATAAAATCGGCCATCATATAATGATTATCAACCATGGCGTAACGTGTATAACAATGCATCTTCACTTATGTGGAATGATCATCTATATGCTAATCCTTCTTATTTTCCAAATTATAACATGCTAAAAATGTGCCTAAAATATGTTCAAGTTTGGATACCTAAGGGATATCTAAACAAGAATAGTGCCCCTAACATTCAAGGACCCAAATAAAGGGTACCTAAAACTTTGTCTCCATTGTAGGAAAAACGCAAGGAATGCAAGAAGGAGGCAAAGTCAAAGAATCTAAAAACCAAATGGTTTTTAGATAGTGGATGTTCGAGGCATATGACGGGAACCCCAAACTATTCATCGAATTGGAACATATCAAGAATGGAGAAAAGTAACATTCGGTGACAACAACAAAGGACAAGTTGTTGGAAAAGGAACAATTGGGGACCCTAACACATTTCAAATACAAAATGAAATGTTTTAGTAAGCAATCTCTCTATAATTTACTTAGTATTTCTCAACTTATAGATTGTGGTTATAATGTCTCTTTTCTTCCCAATTCTTGTGATATAATAAAAAAAAGGAGAAATAGTTTAAAAGGAAATAGAGATGGTAATTTATACTCTTACCTTAGATAACATGTTAGATGCTAAGGTTAAGTGTCTAATATCACATGACTTAGATGTAATTTATGGCATAGAAGATTAGGCCATATAGGAATTTCAACCATTAGGAAATTATCTAAGAAGAATTTAATTAGAGGAATGCCTAAGTTAGACTTAGATAATTTTCAAATGTGTGAAACATGTATTAAAGGAAAACACATTAAAGAAACATTAAAACCGAAACATGAAGTGAGTACTAGTCTAGAATTGCTTCACTTAGACTTATTTGGTCCAAGTAGGACAAGAAGTCTAGGTGGACACTACTATGTGTGTGTCATAGTAGATGATTACTCACGCTACACATGGACATTGTTCTTAACACACAAAGACGATGCTCCATTAGCAATCGAAACCCTTATTAAGCAACTTGAAAACATTTACGAAGAAAATGTTAAAAGATTAGAAGTGATAGAGGTGGAGAATTTAAAAATAAAGACAATCAAATTTTGTGAAGTACATGGAATTAAACATGAATTCTCACCACCTAGAACACCACAACTCAATGGAGTTGTTGAACGTAAAAATAGAACAATTCAAGATTGCTAGGACAATGCTTTGTGAAAATAAATTACCTAAATATTTATGGGCTGAAGCTGTTAGTTGTGCATGCTATATTATAAATAGGCTTTAGAAGAAATTAAATAAAACGCCTTATGAATTGCTAAACAATAGACAACCTAAAAGATTATCTTAAAGTATTTGGATGTAAATGTTTTGTGCTGAAACTAAGGATAATCTAGATAAATTTGAACAAAAGTCTATTGAATGCATATTTGTTGGGTATTCAACTAACTCAAGAGCATATAGGTGTTATAATCCTGCATCTAGAAAATAATTGAATCCATACATGTAAATTCAATGAAAATGCATGCTTTGAAGTTAGTGATAAACTCAACATAAACAAATAATGTTGAAAATATGTTTGATGATGATGTATTACTTGAGCCTGTACTTGATCATCTAGAACCAACTCCCCCTGAACAAGACATGCATGAACCCTTAGATTAAATGAAGAGACTTTGCAATTGGAAGATAATACAACTAATGATCCAATTACATATGATAATGTTCACACTAATGAAACATTTGAACAAGATGAGGGTGAACCTAGTCAATCTAGGAATTGGTGGCATCCTAGAGAACTAATCATTGGGGATCCAAGTGTTGGGGTTAGAACACGTAGAAATATAAGTCAACTTGAAGGACATAGCTTAATCTCACAATTAGAACCTAAGAATGTAAAGGAAGCCTTAGGTGATATATCTTGGATAGATGCTATGCATGAGGAAAATCAATTCACAAGGAACAATGTGTGGGACTTAGTACCTAAACCTGAAAACAAGTCTATAATAGGAACTAAATGGGTGTTTAGGAATAAAATGGATGAACAAGGAAAATTACAAGAAATAAGGCTAGACTAGTCGCACAAGGTTATAATCAACAGAAGGAATAGATTATGAAGAAACCTTTGCACCCGTTGCACGACTAGAAGCAATTAGATTGTTACTTGCGATTGCAAGTCTAAGCAATATTAAGCTCTTCCAAATGGATGTCAAGAGTGCATTCTTGAATGGATACATCCAAGAAGAGGTGTTTGTCAAACAACCCCCTGGATTCGAAGATCCAAAGAATCCTAACCATGTTTACAAGCTTAAGAAAGCTTATATGGTTTGAAACAAGCTCCAAGAGCTTGGTATGATAGATTTGCAAACTTTCTTATTGCAAATAATTATCAAAGGGGAACCATAGACAACACATTATTCCTAAGAAGAAAAGGTAATGATTTGTTAATAGTTCAAATATATGTAGACGATATTATCTTTGGTTCAACCAACCCTACCTTAGTAAAAGACTTCGAAGAGTGTATGAAGTCAGAATTTGAAATGTCAATGGTAGGAGAATTGAACTACTTCTTAGGCCTTCAAATCAAACAAACCCCTCAAGGAATTCACATTAGCCAACTTAAGTATGTCAATGATATGATTAAGAAGTTTGGCTTTGAAGAGTTGAAACCTACAACTACCCATGAGTGTTAGCACCAAACTAGATAAGGATGAAAATGGTAAACCTTTTGATGACACACTTTATAGGTCTATGATTGGCTCATTGTTATACTTAACTGCATCAAGACCTGATATCATGTTTAGTGTGTGCATGTGTGCTAGGTTTCAATCTTGTCCTAAGGTATCACATTACAATGCAGTGAAAAAAATCTTTAGATATCTTAAGCATACACCTCATTTAGGACTTTGGTATGATAGAAACGCTAAGTTGGAATTTACACATATAGTGATGCTGATTATGGTGGTTGCAAGTTAGATAGAAAATCCACTAGCGGTACATGTCAATTCATAGGAACCAACTTGATCTCTTGGTTTTCTAAAAAGCAAGCTAGTGTAGCTCTTTCTACCACTGAAGCCGAGTATATTGCTTTGAGTTTATGTACTACCCAAATACTTTGGCTTAAACAGCAACTTAGTGATTTTGGCATTAAAATGAATAAGATTCCAATTTTCTGCGATAGCACAAGTGCAATCAATCTTTCTCGGAATCCGGTGCTTCATTCTAAGGCCAAACACATTGAGGTGCGATACCACTTCCTTCGGATCATGTTCAAAATGAGGATATAGTTATAAACCATATAAGAACTGATCACAATAGCTGACATCTTTACCAAACCCCTTAATCAAGCCACTTTTGAAAACTTACGAGCCAAGTTAGGTATGATGACTTACGATACCATTGCGTAGTTCTATCTTTTGCATGATTTGCAAAATAAAGGGGAGATAGAATAAGAACATGATTTTAGTTGGTAAGTCATATGCTAAGTTCAATTGGTATAAGTTGAGTATAGGTTAAGGGAGAGTATAATTGAGGGGAGCGTACTATTTAAAAGTTTGTTAAAAACAAGTTTGATAAACAATTGGTTATAAGTTGTGACATTAAAATCATGTTAGGTTATTTTGAAAATCATCCAAAAGGGGGAGAATGTTGAGAAATATGTTTGGATAATTTTCAAAGTCATGATTTTAAGTGGTAATACTAAAAATGTCACACATGGTGAAAAACTTGAAAAAGTTGACATCGATCTCTCAGGTTGTTGCACATCGATCGATCTATGTACATAGATCTCTCACATCGATCGATCCATGTAAGGCAGTGAAAGTTCAAGACCTTACTGTGAGACATCGATCTCTAAACCTGAGACACATCGATCTATGTACATCGAACCTCACTTCGATCGAACGATATAGGTCAGAGACAAAACCTGAACCTTTCTGTGAGACATCGATCTCTGAAGCTGAGGCACTTCGATCGATCGATGTCTAGAATTTTTAGAAATAATTTTCTAAAATGTGTTAAAATATTTGTTTTCATTTGTATAAATTATACATGTTCATTATGTGAATCTTATGTGGTTTTGATGATTTTAAATGTATTGTGATTAACGTGCCTTGGAAGTTTCTACAACTTACCAAAAAGGGCAAAATTGGAATTTTGAGTTTTGTAGGAACATCACATGATGAAAATATTTCAAGGATGTATTCTCATCCTATTTGTCATGACAAAGGTGATATCATGAGTATTTCTGACCATCCGGCCATTTCTGGAGTTTTCATATACCAGGGTATTTTGGTCATTTTACCTCCGAGGGTATTTTTGGTATTTTCACTCAAGGAATCTCTTGAGCATATTATTATCTTCATTCTGGAGCTGAGTTATTATTAATTTGAAGAATATATGGTGATTTTATCTTATTTCTCTCAAATGATGATATTGTTGACTATAGCTGGATATGTGAAGATTTGAGATGTCCATTCTATTTTTTCTTGAAGACACTCTTATATATGTTATAAGAGCATATTTATCATCATTACTCAGAGTTGTTCAAGGTGTCAAAGGTGTGGAAATGTCCATGACATATAAGAAGAAATATTGAGAATTTTGGTGTTACACGTTGACATAATCTTGTCAACTATTATCTATTAATTTCTTCTTCAAAAATCAGAGTTGATACACATATTTGTATGCTCAAAAACGTGTATGACCAGGTGGAGGTGATACATTAGTTGTTTTATGAGTTGGAGACAAGTGGACCACCCAAAAAGGAGCTAGTTGGCAAAATTGCCAACTTGGAATTTTCTAAATATAGCCAACGAATATATGGCTATGGTTGGCAGATTTTTTGAGTCAAAATGGAGCTCTCACATGTCCTATTGTTGTGCTTGGAGTTGAGGATATTTTGGTGGTATTATCCTTTCTTATTATCTTCATTTTATAAAGGATAATCAAAAGTTAATTTTTGGAAAAACAATTACGTAGCCAACGGCTGCTACCTCATTCTTGGAGCTGAATTTCATTTGAAATGTTCAAAGCCTCACATGCCTATATTCAAGCCAAGAAGTTGAGGGTATAATGGAGGAATATGCCATCTTATCTTTGGGTATTATCTTCACATTTTCAAGACATTCCAAGGTGGAATTTTCGGCCAACAAAGTGATGCCGAGGTGGACCAATTATGTTGTCTCATTTGCCAATTGTACAAGGCCAACCAATGATGTGAAGACATTTGGATTTGATGAAGAAGATGGTGACACATGTGCATTCTTATCTCCAACGCTCAAATCACACTATAAATAGAGGCAATGGTGAAGAAGATGAAACAGACTTGAAGCTCACAAGCATTTGTTGAATTGTCTAGCTATCATCTTCTTGTTGTTGTTCTTGTTCCATTGTTTGTAGCAAAGGTGTTCTTGTTGTTTCTATTGTGCTACAAGCCTCTTGAGCTTTATTTGTAATATTGATTAGCCATTTCTATGCGGCTATATCAATAGGTTGCAGAGGTGTTACAACTAAGTATTGCTTAGAAGGTGATTATCCAAGTCTTGAATAGGATTGGTGTATAACTCAAGGATCAAGCTTGGTTCTTATTGTAAGGAGATTCATTTCATAGTAAAATCCAAGGAAAGGTGTTCCTTGGGACTAGAGTAGGTCACATTGACCGAACCAGGATAAATCCTCGGTGTTCTTGTCTTGTTTCTTCATTTCTATTTTCTACCCGTTTTTACTGTATTTTCACACAACTTCTCACAATTTGAAAAAATAGCTAAACACTTTCAAAATTTGTGATTTTTGGTGGAGTTATACTTCATACTGTTAGCTTTCATTTTCAACAAGAATCACTTGATTTGAGCAAGGGAACGTTAGTCTTTCAGTCTTTGCAAGATAACTGCTCCAATCTGGTTGCAATCTGACCAGTTTTGAGAAAACTTAAATTCTGTATTTATCAAGAATTATTTAAGGTCAGTTTGGAAACTTCATCTACACATCCTAAGGAGTGTTTTGATATAAAGATCAACCTTTTTGGTTGAGTATTCAAAGAGAAACACGTTTTACAAAATCAGCAACATTATGTCCAATTCTGTCCAGATTGACCATCTGAATCTTTTTATTTTTGTGAAGGGCCAAAAGATATTATTTTTGTCTGATTTTTGGACAGAGTCTTGTTAACACATTGAAGTTATATTCTGGAAAGTTTCATAATTTTTGGAGTTGTGTAAAATTAGTTTTGAAATTTTCAAAAACGGGTTCTGAATATGAGGTGGTCTCAGATTCTGTTTTCAAAGGGGATTTTTACAAAGGGTTGTAGTGTAATTTCCGCTAACCACTATTCATCCCCACTCTAGTGGTGTTTATTGCAGGTGCAAGGTCTAACACCGGGTACCTATCAGGACCTGCTGCACTGGTCGGACTGAGATCCCACACAGCCATTCGTACCTCCTGCATTGTCGGCATTGGTTGTAACATAGTATTGTCTTCTTCTGTTTATACGTAAGAAATATGCTACATGACCGATTCTCCCTCATCAACCAACTTAGGTGAAAATAATTGAGAGAAATAATTTACTGCCTCTGTTTCATTGTATACGTATTTTTTATAACGACAAAGTATACATTTCTATCACGACGTTCTACCGACACGTCATACACATCATAAACGTACGTCGACATCGCACCACCATATACACGTCATATTTGTGAGTATATATAGGTCTCATATCATACATTACAAGTCATATTGTTGCCAAAATTATATCGACATGTCACAAAGTCCATAAACCGAAAAATGTCACATCGGGTGACTACCGAACCATCATTGGCATGTCACGTACTTACCATATAAGGATTTTCAGCCCATATACACTCAAAATAATCAGAAATTTCGTGCACCACATGTCAAAATCAGCCCCAAAGTCATACCATGTTTACATACATCAATCACCTACAATTTGGCTTGATTTGTTGAAAATTACAACTTGAATATTTTTGTCACATGAGGCGTTTATAACCTTAGACATATCAGCTGAAAATAAACTTAATTTTATGTATATTATGTGTGACATAACATATATTACATGTCTAAGAAGTTTGAGATTAATCGGAGAAAAAGCACATAATCGACGAAAGTCGAAAATTTGGCTTTCTACACTTACTATGCTTGGAATGTTTTGGTCATGGTGTAACATGTATCTAGACACTTTTTACACATCCAAGACATATTAGAGCATTCTAGAAAAATCAATTAAGGTTTGATTGAAATTTACCATTTGTGTAAAGATTATACATCATTATTTGACAAAGTTTACAAAAGTAATTTCACCACATGGTGCTGATGATGTACACGCACATTACACATCATTTGGAGCCTAGGTGGAGCTTGTTTAACACTTTGATTGGTGGAGGATAAGCCACATGTGATTGGTGACATTGAAGAAGAAAAGACACACATGGAAACATTTCAAAAACGAGTTAATTGCACCTGATATCCATAGTTTTCCACAAAGTTTTAAGTAGCATCTATTCTTTCATGAAACTCACTTACCAGCTATACTTATAGGTGAAATTAACACCTTGCATCCACATGACCTGCTGGTTTACCGTTGACGGCTCAAATCGACCTTTGATTGGACTTAACCCTACTTTTAACCCAACTTTAACCAAGGTTGTGTGTACTACTTTCAATATTAAAGGGAAACGAAATCACCAGCTGATGCATCATCATTTGGAGTTTCCTTGTTGAGCTGCAAGCCGGGCAACAAAGTCTTCATAATCTGGAAGCTTAGGATGAACATGGCCATTTAACATTTCAGGTTGCAGGGAGCGTTCTCGAGCATGTCCTTGTGAAGAAGTGTTGACATGGCCCTGATCAACAGGAAGTGATGCTTTTCTGGTCCGAAGACCATTTTTATCGTTTTCATTTCCTTCATTACCTCTATCAGAGGATGGCTCCAGAACTGATTCTGGTTTACCTGCATCAGGAGGTAACTTCTTTCTCGCGTAGTGATGTAAGAGTCAGTCCATAGTTTTTTTCCTCCGCATCCTGGTCATCATTCTTTCTATTGTTTGAAGATCTCCACCACCTTCTGTCCTGTTTTTCACCATTTTCTGGTTCAGAACCATTTGCTTTTTCCTGAACTGGCTGAGGTTTTTGGTTTCTTCTCCTTACTGATTTCGGTACTGGCTTATTCTCATCAACTGGATCAGCTTGATCTGGAGCATCTCCTTTAACAGTGGGATTGTTTTCCTCTTTGTGTTTTGATCTACAATTGGAAGAGTCAGTTTTTACTTTGCTAGTATTTACATTCGACTTGTAATAAAGAGGGCGAATCCCTTTGAGGTTAAATGGCTTCACGTCGTACTGTTCTTCGATTGAAGCAACTTGTGCTTCACTCTTCATTCCAGGATAGGCATGTTTCCCTTGATCTTCACGCTTATGCTCTGCTCTTTTATTGTCCATACTTGGAACAGTCTCAATCCTTTCCAGAGTGTGTAGAAGAATTGCAGACAAAACGTGTGTAGAAGAATTGGGGATAAAGATTTGGGTTTAGGTCTATTTTGGAGGGAGAAATTGGTTGGGATAAAGGAGGGAATTAGGATTTAACCATGGTTAGGAAATGTTTGACGCCAACTGTGTTAGCAGTTAAAAAAAAAGGAATATTGCTAAAAACCGCCTAAAGTAGGTGATTTCCCGGTTGCCGGATGCCAGATGTTAATTTCACCTATAAGTATGGCTGGTAAGTTTTTCATGAAAGAATCGATGCTACTTAAAACTTTGGGGCAAAGTATGGATATCAGGTGCAATTAACTCTTTCAAAAACAAAACAAATGCTGAAGTTTCAGCACATGTTTCAATATGGCCGATTTTATACCTCATTTTGCTCCAATTTTCTTCCAAAATTGTGGGGCAGTCACATCTTGATTGATTGAAACTTAACTTGTATGTATTTGAGCATGTGTTTCAGATTTTTGATTGAATTTCCAGCTCATTTTATGGAGTGCCAAGGTGGATAAATGATGACCAATCATGAAGTGACAACTAGGCGAAGACAAGTCGTTCGTCCAATCATATTTCGCCAAATAAGCGAGGGTGTGTCACCATAATATACAAGGCATCTTCCAAGGCATTCAAGACAAATTTGAATGGAGTTTTCAGCAGCCTAGGCATGCCATTCACACCTATAAATAGAGGCAAAGTGTTCAAGACAAAACCAAGACAAAGCTCATATTCTTTCAAGATCAAGCAAGACTATTCTCTTTTTATCTTATTCTTTTCTCTTACTCTTAGCCTCAAGCCTATCATACTTATCTTCCATATACTATATAGAATTTGTTTATACCACCCATGTTACGACCCCATTTCCGGATCAATGGAAATGAAATAATATAATAAAAAATAGAACGCGAATGCGATGTAGGTAAAATTTCGACTGAGTTTAAATTTTATTTAGGATTAATACAGACATAGATATTATATTTCGGGGTTAAAAAGCTTGGAAAAATAACTGAACGCTAAGTTAATGGATATAGGGAGACTTGACAGGACTAGATAACAAACGTTTCAGACATATGGTACGGTTTAAATAAATTAGTCGATATCAACCTAAGTCGGTAGATATAAATCAAACCAAATAAAGATACCCGGTATGATAATTCCAATACACACTTTTATCGCATTTTCTGCCACTTTATCTTACATGGCACAAAAGACAAACTTTCTCCCTCCCCAAACCCCTATGGCCGCCCTAACCTCTCTCTCCTAAGTCAACATCTACTTTTTTCTTTTCTTACACCCCCTCTTACACACCATCATCCCCTACACCTAATACATCCAAAAACCCATTCCACTTTATTTTTCTCTCCCCCCCTTTCCTTTTTCCCACGACAAAACATCACACCAAGGGGGCAAAAATTTTCTTCATTTTCTCCTCATACACTCCACCTTCTTACACTCTCTTTCCACCTCATTATTATCCTACATCCTAACCTTTCACACCCATCATTCCACCAAATTTTTTTCTCCTCTTTTCCCCCTAAACCCATTTTCGGCTGAAGCACCCCTTTTCCTTAACATTTTCAACCGAAAGTTGCACTACACACTTCAACATTTTACACTTCAACACATCTTCTTCCTCTTCTCTCTCTCTTTTTCAAGAAAATCAAACCTTCAACTTCTTCTTACTCTTCTCAAGGCCAAAATATCCTAGACCAAGCACAAGACTTCCTCTTTTATTCTCATTCCATCTTGAACAGACATCTATCTTCAAGAATCCTTGTCCTTATTTCTCAAGCAAGAAAATAAGGTCCTCTAGTCTCCATTTTACTCATATGGCCGAAAATTCACAAAGAAGGACCAAGGTGTAGTTTTTCTTTATTCATCTCATACACACCTCCAAAACACTAACCATAACATCCTTCTTCATTTTTATAACAACATGGGCGAAATTTTTAGGGTTGAAAACCAAGATGCAATAAGGTGAGAACATCATCTAATTTCAACTATTCTTCTTCCATTTATCCATTTTCATAAGTTGTATACTAACTACTTATTCTTGGTGTTACAACCGTGGGTTGTATAAGGTAGCAAGGAGAAGGTTTTCTTCAAAAACCAAGTGAAGAGCACCACTTTAAAGTGTAAGAAAAGTGGTAAAGGCAAGTATTCTTCCTAGATCCTACAAGGATTTTCAAAGGCTAAGTTTATGTTTATACCAAAGGATAGATCATCATGTAGTTTTTTCTTAGTTTTTGGAAGATCTATGTTTAATCTATATGTGTATATACACGTTATATGCATATATATATATATACACACTATATACATCTTCACACGCTATATATGTGTATATACGCCACATATACATACATCTTCTATCTACACATATACAGCTAACACACATAAAAATGAAGTATATACACAAGAATAATATATATATATACATACATACATACATATATATATATATATATATATGTGTATGTATGAATATATAATATACAACACAGGGCCAAATGAGTATAAAAAGGGAGTTATGAACAAATGAGATGAAATAACCATTCTTAAAAGAAAAGTGTATAAATATGCAACTTTAGTGAATTCTTGATGTTTTCTATTTTGATGATCATCAAGTCTTTAATTGTGTATTCTTGGTGCTCACATGTTTGTTTTATCATGTTCTTAATATGTTTATGTATGCATCATAAGCATGATTTATTTCATGGTTTCAAGTGTTGTTTAATGATCATTTTTTTTATAAACATATACTCATAACACACGACCCTATGGCCATTTTGAGCATATTTGTGACCTTCACCATCCATCTTCAAGATGTATATGAAAATGATGATTAAGTCTCCGAAAGTGAAATTTTTATAGTTTTAATCATGTTTATGTTTTATATGTTTCTCTTATATCATAATAAAGAAAATAGACAAGACAATGGAAAAATAACAAGTACACACTGGTATAAATAAATCACTATATAACATGTATATAGAAATGAAGAAAAAAATGAAATTCAAATATATAAAATAAAAGAAAAAGTCGGCCATGAGACTAAATAGAATAAAATAAAATGTAGAACGTTAACAAAAATGATATACGTGAATATCAACGTACATATACACGGCGAAGGCATATTCTAGGATATAAGTGATTTATTTCATGTACAATGTACATAAAGGTGAGATATTATGAAATATATATATATATATATATATATATACATATATATTTCGGCCCTATATGTAATTTATGGCCTAAATGACTTTATTTTTATAAAAATTATATTTAAATGATTTATGACATAATATATATACATAAAAGTGTAATATAATGAAAAAAATATATGTACTATATATACATATATCTCAGCCATTATGGAATTTGTGGCCTTATTGACTTTATTTGCATAAAATGTATATTTAAATGGTTAATGTATAATAAATGGTGAGCCATGATGTAATTTAGGTATTTAGTTATTATATTAAATGTATTAGAAAAAGTAGTATTTAAGACCATCTAAGTGTTGAAATAAAAATTGTATATGGAGAATACAAGACAATAATTGATGTTGGATGAAAATGTCATAAAGAAAGCTATTTGGGTATTAAGATCGAAAAATATAAGTTTAAGGGGTAAAATGGTAATTTCATAAGTTCTGATAAGTAGACTATAAGTAAGTAAGTGATGATATTAGTTGTAGAATCACCAAAATACCCTCATTTGACCGAGTCTCATATTTCATGAAATGAAAGTTTGAAAAGCGATTTTATCGAATTACATGTTTAAAAGTTCATAGGCAAGTACATATAGAGATTTTATCGAATTATGCATGTACACATAGAGCCAAGGGTCTCACTGGAAGCAGACTCTCTATCCCTTGGGATAGAGGTATTGTCTACCTACCAGTTACCCTACCCAGACCCTAACGATAGCTTTTGCTGTCGTTGGGATATACTGGGTCCGGATGATGATGATGATGCATGTGAATAATAATCGCGAGACAATTGATTTCATCGACACGATATGTCATGTTATATTCATGATTACGATCATGTTTGTTCGCCAGTGTGACATCGGTACCGGGGTGGTAGGTATCAGGGGCATATGATTATGTTATGGCCGAGTGTAACACCGGGTTTGGGACACGGGATCTCCGTCTGACTGCGTTTATAGACGAGTGTAACACCGGGTCTGGGACACGGGATCTCTGTCATAGCGCATCACCGTTAGCACATGTACATATGTTTATGATGTTTTATGTCGTACATGTACTATATGGAGAATCAATCGGTATGTCGTGCGTAATTATTCTTATGAAAAATGCTATAGCCAATGATGAAATGGTATGTCCTCATGTTATGAAAATGTCATGTTATGCAAGTTATGAAAATCGTATCATGTTTATGAAAAGTCATTTTATGAAAAATCATGTTATGAAAAGTCATGTTTTATGCATCATGTCACGATCATGTCACCTTAGGGTTATGATTAAGAATTCCTTAAGTCTATGATGGCACTACAATGGTCAATGTAGTGTTTACGCATGAAAGCGTAGTACATGTAAAATATACCAGGATAGTATAAGTTTGGATTAGAAGCTAAGAATGGATACTGTATGGTGTTACAGATTAAGTAGCTCGGGATGATGCTATGTTCATCATCATCATCATCCAGACCCAGTATATCCCAACGACAGCAAAAACTATCGTTAGGGTCTGGGGAGGATAAGTGGTAGACAGACAATACCTCTATCCTAAAGGATAGAGAGTCTGCTTCCAGTGAGACCCCCGGCTCTATATGTACCTGCATAAATGACATGATAATAGAGATGTGTTGTGCTAGTGTGTTAGTGAGGAAATTCAAGAAATACAAAGAAAGGACTTTCGATATTAAAATACACATCACGTGTATATGTACATGTAATGTAAAACAACGGTATAACATACGCAACCAAGTGGAAAGTCAACCTAAAGTGTAGATAATGTCTACGCCTATCTATGTCCCTAAATATACTCTAAAGTGTCTCTATATATGACCTATACCTCCTTAACCTTAATCTTATGTCTCTATGACCTCCTATCCTGGACCATGTGCTCAGAGAGGTGTAAATCCAGTAGGTCATGCCTTATCTGCTCATCCCAAGTCAGTTTGGGTCTGCCTTTACTCCCGTTCCCATCTACAATGAGGCTTTCAATTGCTCTGACCGACGCCGTTGTCTATCTCCGCTTGACATGCCCAAACCATCTCATTCTGCCTTCCTTATCTTATTTTCTATACCAGACACGCCTAACCTTTCTTGAAACACCTCGTTTCTGATCCGGTCTAGCCTTGTATGCCCACACATCCATCTTAACATCTTCATCTCTGCTACTTCTATCTTCTGTAATTGTGACCTCTTGATGGCCCAGCAGTCTGTCCCATATAGCATTTCCGGTCGCACTGCCACCCTATAAAATTTTTCCTTTAATTTAGTTGGGAAATTTTTGTCACACAACACCCCTGAGGCCGTCCTCCATCTACACCAGCCTGCTTGAACTCGATGTGCTACATCATTATCTATGTCGCCATTCTGCTGCTGATACGATCTTGGATCGTATGGAATTGACGATCGCTTCTTTCAACTCCAAAAGACACCTTTGATCACCCTTGCGTGGGACAATGGTGCCAACACCACCTTCTTGGACAAGAGAAATCAACAACGTCTATGTGAGCAATTCGAATCTCCCAATCCAACACGTCGTTCCGTATCCTTGGATTGTGATTCACCAACTAGGCTTGCTCAAACCTTGATTGGATCTAGCCTTGATTTTACTTTGTGAAAACCAAAGGAAAAGCACAAAGAAGCAACACACGGTTGCAATCAAAAGAAACTGAAAATTTTTTATTCTGAAAAATTCTTCCAAAACTGTGCTGCCGTTTCTTTTCTTGACCCTAATATAATACTATATTTTGATATTCCTAAAATTTAACTAATAAATCAAGTCCTTAGATCACTATCTATCAAGCTAAATCAAATTTACACAAAAGATAAGTCAAAGCTAATCAAGGAAAAATTACATAACTCAAATCCCTAAAATTTTGTACTGGAATTATACCCTGTCGGTTACTGGCTTATAGCCGCTTCTAGAATCTGAATTAGGGTTTGTACTCTTCAGCAAAGTTGTAGCTCATAAAATTCCCTTGAATTTGGGATTTTGAATCACCTCATTTGGACTCTTCTTGATAGAGATACGGGACTCCAAAAATTAGGTATCCACCCAGTGATCTTCAGTACTTTCCATTCTGGACTCCCATTTTGAACCTGATTTCGGTCCATCTTGTTGCCCGAATTAGCAAAAGTGCAAAACATGAAAATCGTCACAAATTGAGTTATCTGAAACCTCCAAGTGGTTTGAACCCATTTGAATCAGTACTCCAACCTAAGAGTCCAAAATACCGACTGGTGTCCGGCTGCCTTCCTGAAAAATAGGGTCTCTTCAAGCCACTTTTTTTATTTAGCATTGTCACCTTAGAAAACACTTAAAATCGATTAGCACTATAAACACATATTAAAAGACTCTGTAAAATATCCTAGACCTAAAACAACGACAATGCAAACAACTAGACTCGATATTACAACGACAACGCATGAAATGACCATCCTGCCCTCCGACCAACATTTACATCCTATGATATGCATTAAACACGAGGACAATCAAATCATGAACTCAATAAACATAGAAAAATCATGTATCTATATTCCTTGGCTCATCTTGCACATGTTTGAACAAGAAGCTCTTTAGTTTACATCTTCTATTTGCGCAAAAGTTTCTTGTTTGTGGAGTTAGTATGTTCAACGCCCTTGTTTGTGAAGTTTGTATGTTTAGAGCTCCTTGAATCGCATCAGATGCACACATGATCCTAGGTACTTAAACTTAATTACCTGTGGTACCACTTGACCATGGATAGTGAGCTGACTATCCTCACTATCTGCTACGCCGCTGAAGTCACAGTGTATATACTCGGTCTTAGATCGGCTAATCTTTAAGCCTTTTCTCTCTAAAACACCTCTCCACTGCTCAAGTCTCATACTCAGGGTATGTCTACTTTCTGCAACTAATACAATATCGTCAGCAAAAAAGCATACACCACGGAACTGCCTCCTGTATCGGCTTTGACAACTCGTCAAGAACAACTGCAAAAAGAAATGGGCTCAACGCAGACCCTTGATGGAGACCGATCTCCACCGGAAAGAAATCTGTATTCCCCACAGGCGTACGAATGGTTGTTTTTGTCCTAGCATACATATCTCTAATCATGTCTATATACTTCATAGGGATCCTTCTTATATCCAGACTATCCCATATCAGGCTACGTGGCACACTATCATACGCTTTTTCAAGATCGATGAAAACCATGTGTAAATCGCTCTTCTTCTCCCTATACTTCTCTATTAATCTCCTGAGAATGTGTATCGCTTCCGTAGTTGATCTTTCTAGCATAAAACCAAATTGGTTCACTGTAACCTGAGTTTCTCTCCTAATTCGAGTGTCGATTACTCTCTCCCATAACTTCATGGTATGGCTTAGCAACTTAATCCCTCTATAGTTCCCACAACACTGTGCGTCTCCTTTGTTCTTATATAGGGGGACCGCGACACTCTTTCTCCACTCATCTGGCATCTTCCCTGTTTTATAAATACGGTCGAACAGAGTAGTTAGCCATTGAACCCCTTCCTCTCCTAAATACTTCCAGCCTCAATGGGTATGTTATCTAGGCCGACCGCTTTAGCTCTTCCCATCCTCTTCAGTGCTCTCATCAACCTCTCCTTGTGTGATGTTCTGAACAGTCGAGTTATTATGTTGTCGTTGTTGGTAGTGGTGCTTTCTCGTTCTTCGTAGTCGGCACTACTGCCGTTGAAAAGATTGTGAAAGTATGTTTGTCATTTCAACTTGATGTCTTGTGAAATTTTCCTTATTTACCTGTTTTCAGTTACAGTTATGCTATTCTGATTAAAATAAAGACGTGCTTATTATATTCGATAATCATGGTTATTATATTTTGTCACCCCGTCTCTCTCATGTATGATCCACATGTGGTATCTAGTAAGACTACTTGTTGAGCGATTAAAAGTTGGCTATCGCTCATACTTGTCTATTTATCACTTATAAATAACAAGTCCATTACACAAGCTTTGTGAGAACAGATCAGGTAGACACTGATAATGAAGAAGTGTTCCGCGAGATTAGTCTTAAAATGTAGGCGTTGATTCATGATGATTTCAGTAACTTAGTAACTTATGATTTGTACGTATTTAATGATAAATGAATTGCATGTCAGTTTATGATTTGTTTATTTTATGATGCTTCCGCTTATCGATTCATTATTCATGTCGACAAGCACATGTATAGTATCGACGTCTTGTACTCCTCATAGCAGAGTGCGACGGGTGCACCGGACCGGAACCCTAGTTCGGGCAGGGTGCTACAGATGGTATCAGAGAAAAAGCTCCAGATCCACTACGGACACATAAGTAAACAATGACATGAATTTAAGAAGTGATCTTAGAATTTAAGAAATGATCATAGACGTAAGAAACGATCTCTTAACGAAAGCGACAGCCTTAGTATAAGAGAAGTAGAACAGTATTAGACAGATACGAGAAACCAGAGAGTATAAGTCGGTCATTTAGGCTTTCCGACATTGATACATGTCAAAGTCAATAGAATATCTCAATTCTATTTTTTCTGTTAGTAACATAGTAGTCATAAACTGTAAATTCCACAATTTTCAGGTTCAGCTCTATTTAGGATAATATTTGCAGATAGTGATAGAATTTCATAGACTGATTAAGATATGATATGTAGTAAAACTATAAGTAGTGATTTATAAGAAAATATGACGATTAAGGTTTCGTAAATAATTGCACAAATAGTACAAGTAGGATCAAGATGATGAAATTAGGAATTCACAGTAAGTCAAAGATGTTAGTCACATTAAGGATGTAAATTCATAGTGATAAGAGTACGATTATATAAATAGAGATAAGACTATAATGAGGTCATGGCATATCGGAAGTTAAAGTATGAATTTTGAAGGACGTTGGATTACCCGAACGGAAGTAGTGTGCATAAGTTGAATCTGAGCAAGCATGACTAGATTGGAGATGATATAAGATTTAATCGGATGAGGATTAACGGTAAAATTGGTAGTATAAAGTTACTGTAACGCACAGAAATATGAGGTTGTAGAATACATAAGCGGATCAATATGAGGTATACGGAAACAGTAAAATTAAGAAAATTTTTATCATAAGTCGGTGAATACTAAGTTGAATCATAGGTGATTAAGTAATTGACGCTAGAAATTAAGTGTTTAAATCTTTAAGTGTAAAATCGATACAACCCTAAGTTTCAATGACAAAACTTTTATAAGGGGAGAAGAATGTTATGACCCGAATTTCCGGATCAATGAAAATGAAATAACATAATGAAAAATAGAACGCGAATGCAATGTAGGTAAATTTCGATTGAGTGTTTAAATTTTATTTAAGATTAATACAGACATAGACATTATATATCGGGGTTAGAAACGCTAGGAAAAATAACTGAACGCTAAGTTAACGGATATAGAGAGACTTGATGGGACTAGATAGCGAACGTCTCGGACATATGGTACAGTTTAAATAAAATAGTCGATAGCAACCCAAGCGGTAGATATAAATCAAACCAAATAAAATACCCAATACGATAATTCTAATACACACTTTTATCGCATTTTTCTCCCATTTTATCTTACATGGCACAAAAAGACAAACTTTCTCCCTCTCCAAACCCATATGGTCGCCCTACCCTCTCTCTCCTAAGTCAACATCTACTTTTTTCTTTCCTTAGACCCCCTCTTACACACCACCATCCCTTACACCTAATACATCCAAAAACCTATTCCACCTTACTTTTCTTCTCCCCTCCCTCTCCTTTTTCCCACGGTAGAAACATCACACTAAGGGGGCAAAATTTTCTTCATTTTGCTCCTTATACACTCCATCTTCTTACACTCTCTTGCCACCTCATTATTATCCTACATCCTAACCTTCACACCCATCATTCAACCAAATTTCCTTCTACTCTTTTCCCCCTAAACCCATTTTCGACTGAAGCACCCCTTTTCCTTCACATTTTCAACCGAAAGATGCATTACACACTTCAACATTTTACACTTCAACACATCTCTTTCTCTTCTCTCACTTTTTCAAGAAATCAAACCTTCAACTTCTTCTTACTCTTCTCATGGCCGAAATATCCAAGACCAAGCAACAGACTTCCTCTTTTATTCTCATTCCATCTTGAACAGACATCTATCTTCAAGAATCCTTATCCTTATTTCTCAAGCAAGAAATAAGGTCTTCCAACCTCCATTTTTACTCATATGGTCGAAAATTCACAAGCAAGGACCAAGGTGTAGTTTTTCTTTATTCATCTCATACACACCTCCAAAACACTAACCGTAACATCCTTTGTCATTTTTATAACAACATGGCCGAAATTTTTAGGGTTTAAAACCAAGATGTAATAAGGTGAGAACATCATATAAGTTCAACTATTCTTCTTCCATTTATCCTTTTTCATAAGTGTACACTAACTTCTTATTTTGGGTGTTACAACCGATGGGTTGTATAAGGTAGCAAGGAGAAGGTTTTTTTCAACAACCAAGTGAATAACGCCACTTTAAAGTGTAAAAAAGTGGTAAAGGCAAGTATTCTTCCTAGATCCTACAAGGATTTTCGAAGGCTAAGTTTATGTTTGTACCAAAGGATGGATCATCATGTAGTATTTTCTTAGTTTTTGGAAGATCTATGTTTAATCTATATGTGTATATATACACGCTATATACATATATATATATATATATATAGACACAATACATCTTCACACGCTATATATGTGCATACACGCCACATATGCATACACGTTGTATCTACACATATACGGCTAACACACATAAAAATGGAGTATATACACACAAGAATACACACACACACACACACACACACACACACACACATATATATATATATATATATATATATATATATATATATAATATGATATACAAACACACAGGCCAAATGAGTATAAAATAGGTAGTTAGAACAAATGAGATGAAATAACCATTCTTAAAAGAAAAGAGTATAAACATGCAACTTTAGTGTATTCTTGATGTTTTCTATTTTTGATGATCATCAAGTCTTATATTGTGTATTATTGGCGTTCACATGTTTGTTTTTATCATGTTCTTAACATGTTTATGTATGCATCATAAGCATGATCTATTTCATGGTTTCAAATGTTGTTTGATGATCATTTTTTATATACATATACACATAACACACGGCCCTATGGCCCATTTTGAGCATATTTTGTGACCTTCACCATCCATCTTCAAGATATATATGAAAATGATGATTAAGTCTCCAAAAGTGAAATTTTTATAGTATTAATCATGTTTATGTTTTATATGTTTCTCTTATATCATAATAATTAAAATAGACAAGACAATGGAAAAATAACAAGTACACACTTGTATAAATAAAATCACTATACAACATGTATATAGAAATGAAGAAAAAAAATGAAATTCATATATAAAATAAAAGAGAAAAATTCGGCCATGAGACTAAATAGAATAAAATAAAATGTAAAAAGTTAACAAAAAATAATATATGTGAATATCAACATACATACACATGGCGAAGGCATATGCTAGGATATAAGTGATTATTTCATGTGCAATCTACATAAAGGTGAGATATTATGAAATATATATATATATATATATATATATATATATATATATATATATATATATATATATATATATATATTATACATATATATTTTGGCCCCATATGTATTTTATGGCCTAAATGATTTTATTTTAAGAAAAGTATTTTAAATGATTTATGACATAATATATATACATGAAAGTGTAATATAATGTAAAAATATATATATATATGTACTATATATAAATATATCTCGGCCATTATGGAATTTGTTGCCTTATTGACTTTATTTGAATAAAATGTATATTTAAATGGTTAATGTATAATAAATGGTGAGTTATGATGTAATTTAGGTATTTAGTTATTATATTAAATGTATTAGAAAAAGTATTATTTAAGACCATCTAAGTGTTGAAATAAAAATTGTATATGGAAAATACAAATCAATATTGATGTCGGATGAAAATGTCATAAAGAAAGCTATTGGGGATTAAGACCGAAAAATATAAGTTTAAGGGGTAAAATGGTAATTTGATAAGTTATGATAAGTACAGTGTAAGTAAGTAAGTGATGATATCAGTTGTAGAATGACCAAAATACCCTCATTTGACCGAGTCTCATATTTCATGAAATGAAAGTTTGAAAAGTGATTTTATCGAATTACATGTTTAAAAGTTCATATGCATGTGAATAATAAACGCGAGACGATTGATTCCATCGACACGATATGTTATGTTATGTTCATGATTACGATCATGTTATGTTCGCCAGTGTGACATCGGTACTGGGTGGTAGGTGTCAGGGGCATATGATTATGTTATGACCGAGTGTAACACCCGGGTCTGGGACACAGGATCTCTGTTTGATTGCGTTTATGGACGTGTGTAACACCGGGTCTGGGACACGGGATCTCCGTCATAGCGAGTCACTGTTAGCACATATACATATGTTTATGATGTTTTATGTCGTACATGTACTATATGGGGAATCAATCGGTATATCGTGCATTATTATTCTTATGAAAGTGCTATAGTCAATGATGAAAATGTTATGTCCTCATGTTATGAAAATGTCATGTTATGCAAGTTATGAAAATCACGTCATGTTTATGAAAAGTCATTTTATGAAAAATCATGTTATGAAAAGTCATGTTATATGCATCATGTCACGATCATGTCACCTTAGGGTTATGATTAAAATTCCTTAAGTCTATGATGGCACTAGAATGGTCAATGTAGTGTTTACGCATGAAAGCGTAGTACATGTAAGATATACGAGGATTGTATAAGTTATGGATTAGAAGCTAAGTATTGATACTGTATGGTATTACAGATTAAGTAGCACGGGATGATGCTATGTTATGTTGTGAAATTTTCCTTATTTACCTGTTTCAGTTTGCAGTTATGCTATTCTGATTAGAATGGAGACGTGCTTATTATATTCGATATTCATGGTTATTATATTTTGTTCACACCGTCTCCCCATGTATGATCCACATGCCGTTTCTAGTAAGACTACTTGCTGAACGATTAAAAGTTGGCTATCGCTCATACTTGCCTTATTTATCACTTTACAGATAACATGTATCATTGCACAAGCTTGTGAGAACAGGTCAGGTAGACACTGATAATGAAACCAAATAAAATACCCGATACGATAATTCCAATACACACTTTATCGTATTTTCTCCCACTTATCTTACATGGCACAAAAGACAAACTTTTTCCCTCTCTAAACCCCTATGGCCGCCCTACCCTCTCTCTCCTAAGTCACATCTACTTTTTTTTCTTTTCTTACACCCCCTCTTACAAACCACCATCCCCTACACCTAATACATCCAAAAAACCCATTCCACCTTACTTTCTCTTCTCCCCTCCCTCTCCTTTTTCCCACGGAAGAAACATCACACTAAGGGGGCCAAAATTTTCTTCATTTTCTCCTTATACACTCCACCTTCTTACACTCTCTTTCCACCACAGTATTATCCTACATCCTAACCTTCACACCCATCATTCCACCAAATTTCCTTCTACTACTTTTCCCCCAAACCCATTTCGAGTGAAGCACCCCTTTTCCTTCACATTTTCAACCGAAAGTTGCATTACACACTTCAACATTTTACACTTAAACACATCTTCTTTCTCTTCTCTCTTTTTTTCAAGAAAATCAAACCTTGAACTTCTTCTTGCTTTTCTTACACTATATACATCTTCACACGCTATATATGTGTATACACGTCACATATACATACACGTTCTATCTACACATATACGGCTAACACACATAAAAAAGAGTATATACACAAGAATAATATATATATATATATATATATATATATACATACATACATACATACAACATACAGCCAAATGAGTATAAAATGGGAGTTATGAACAAATGAGATGAAATAACCATTTAAAAGAAAGGGGTATAAATATGCAACTTTAGTGTATTCTTGATGTTTTCTATTTTTGATGATCATCAAGTCTTTATATTGTGTATTCTGGTGTTCACATGTTTGATTTTATCATGTTCTTAACATGTTTATGTATGCATCATAAGCATGATTTATTTCATGGTTTCAAGTGTTGTTTGATGATAATTTTTTATATACATATACACATAACACACAACCCTATGACCATTTTGTATTTTGTGACCTTCACCATCCATCTTCAATATGTATATGAAAATGATGATTAAGTCTCCAAAAGTGAAGTTTTTATATTTTTAATCATGTTTATGTTTTACATGTTTCTCTTATACCATAATAAAGAAAATAGACAAGACAATGGAAAAATAACAAGTACACACTTGTATAAATAAATCACTATATAACATGTATATAGAAATGAAGAAAAAAAATGAAATTCATATATATAAAATAAAAGAGAAAAATTCGGCCATGAGACTAAATAGAATAAAATAAAATGTAGAATGTTAACAAAAAATGATATATGTGAATATCAACATACATATACACGGCGAAGGCATATTCTTGGATATAAGTTATTTATTTCATGTACAATGTACATAAAGGTGAGATATTATGAAAAATATACATATATTATACGTATATATTTTGGCCCTATATGTATTTTATGGCCTAAATGACTTTATTTTATGAAAAGTATATTTAAATGATTTATGACATAATATATATACATAAAAGTGTAATATAATAAAAATATATATATGTACTATATATGCATATATCTCGGCCATTATGGAATTTGTGGCCTTGTTGACTTTATTTGCATAAAATGTATATTTAAATGGTTAATGTATAATAAATGGTGAGTTATAGTGTAATTTATGTATTTAGTTATTATATTAAATGTATTAGAAAAAGTAGTATTTAAGACCATCAAAGTGTTGAAATAAAAATTGTATATGGAAAATATAAATCAATAATTGTTGTTGGATGAAAATGTCATAAATAAAGCTATTTGGGGATTAAGACCGAAAAATATAAGTTTAAGGGGTAAAATGGTAATTTCATAAGTTATGATAAGTAGACTGTAAGTAAGTAAGTGATGATATCAGTTGTAGAATGACCAAAATACCCTCATTTGACCGAGTCTCATATTTCATGAAATGAAAGTTTTAAAAGTGATTTTATCGAATTACATGTTTAAAGTTCATATGCATGTGAATAATTAACGCGAGAAGATTGATTCCATTGACACGATATATTATGTTATGTTCATGATTACGATCATGTTATGTTTGCCAGTGTGACATCGGTATCGGGGTGGTATGTGTCAGGGGCATATGATTATGTTATGGCCGAGTGTAACACCGGGTCTGGGACACGAGATCTCCGTCTGAATGCGTTTATGGCCGAGTGTAACATCAGGTCTGGGACACGGGATCTCCGTCATAGCGCGTCAACGTTAGCACATGTACATATGTTTATGATGTTTTATCTCGTACATGTACTATATGGGGAATCAATCGGTATGTCGTGCGTTATTATTCTTATGAAAAGTGCTATAGCCAATGATAAAAATGTTATGTCCTCATGTTATGAAAATTTCATGCTATGCAAGTTATGAAAATCTCGTCATGTTTATGAAAAGTCATTTTATGAAAAATCATGTTATGAAAAGTCATGTTTATGCGTCATGTCAGGATCATGTCACTTTAGGGTTATGATTAAGAATTCCTTAAGTCTATGATGGCACTACCACGGCCCAATGTAGTGTTTACGCATGAAAGCGTAGTACATGTAAGATATACGAGGATAGTATAAGTTATGGATTAGAAGCTAAGTATGGATACTGTATGGTGTTATAGATTAAGTAGCACGGGATGATGCTATGTTATGTTGTGAAATTTTCCTTATTTACCTGTTTTCAGTTTACAGTTAATCTATTCTGATTAAAATGGAGACGTGCTTATTATATTTGATATTCATGGTCATTATATTTTGTCACTCCGTCTCTCCATGTATGATCCACATGTCGTATCTAGTAAGACTACTTGTTGAGCGATGAAAAGTTAGCTATCGCTCATACTGGCCTTATTTATCACTTTACAGATAACATGTACCATTACACAAGCTTGTGAGAACAGGTCAGGTAGACACTGATAATGAAGAAGTGTTCTGCGAGATTAGTCTTGAGAGTGTAGGTGTTGATTCATGATGATTTCAGTACTTAGTAACTTATGATTTGTACGTATTTAATGATGAAATGAATTGCATGTCGGTTATGATTTGTTTATTTTATGATGCTTCCGCTTATCGATTCATCATTCATGTCGACAAGCACATGTATAGTATCGACGCCTTGTACTCCTCATAGCAGAGTACGGTGGGTGCACCGGACCAGAACCCTAGTTTCGGGCGGGGCGCTACAACCCACATACGTTCACTTCTTGTACAAGGTTGAATGCTAGAGCCATGCAACTTCTTTGAAATGGTTTAAGTAAAAGTGAATCAAGTTATGTGTCGAATTGTTCTAGTGCCCAAGAAATGTGGATATGTCTTGAAATGAAACATGAAGGTACTAGTCAAGTCAAAGGGTCCAAGATAAATATGGTTATGTCTACTCTTGAATCCTTCAAATTATTACCGAATAGATCTATTGTTAATATGGATTTAATATTGACTAATATCTACAATTCTCTTGAGTCCCTTAACAAGGTATTTTCTTCACAGGATAAGATGCAAAAGGCGTTAAGAAGCCTCCTATCCGAATGGGATCCTAAAGGCACCGCAAGCGAAGAAAGTAAGGAAACAAAATCGATAAAGATGGAGGAACTAATTGGTTTGCTAAAGGTATACGAAAGCAAACTCATTCTAAGGAAATCGGAATCAGCGTCAAAACTAGGTAAGACTATAGTATTTAAATCAAATGAATACGTCTCTATTTCTTTTGATCACGTAGATGATAGTGACACAGAATCAGATAACGAAAATCTAATATTATTGGCTAAAGGTTTAAGAAAGTATATGAGGAAGTCATTAAAGAATAAACCTAAGGCTGTTTCAACTAAGAGAAATTAAAATAAAAATAACGATAAAGATGTAAAAGCTATGAATGTGGAAAACTTGGACACCTACCATATGATTGCTCGAATAAGGACAAACCAATA
>AP025044.1:32514902-32531453 GCA_036186865.1 Eustoma russellianum
GTTCGTCATATGAAAAAAGCGAGTGCAGCGATGTAATGATGGTTAATCACCAATCATATATGATATGTCGCATTAAAACCTTGCCAAGTAAAACCACCCTTGTGGAGAAAACCTTGGCGAAGGAAAAAGCATGCATATTTATATGATTATGGCGTTGAACCTGTAAAATCCACACTGTAAAGCATAACTGGGCTAAAGTTTTTACAATATATGCAGTGTTGTTCCTATCCCCTCCATGGAAGCCATTCGTATATGTCTCCAAATGACCGAGTAAAATACCCTTCAGCTGCCCTTGGATCCACCACTTGTTGGCCTCATTATTTTGCATATGTATCCGCTCATGCCATAGAAATGAAACTGTCATTATTACACTGTCGAAACGAAAGATGAAGAAAAGAAATAGGAGTGTCATGATCATACCAACGTTGCCTGCATTCCAAATGAATACAGGCAACAACAATTCATGGATGCTCTTGAAAGATGAACGCCTTTGCACCGGAAAAATGTTGCCGTCCAGTTTATCCGCAGTGAAAACATAATATGAAGTGTTACGGCAATATCACAAAGGATGTACAATGGATAATAGATGAAACAAAGGTATGAATAAAAACGTACCCATGTTGCCTATGTTAGCACAACATAGGCAACAGATATAAAAAATCGCCAACCCTTTGGGAGACATTAAAACCGCAAATGGGGGACAGAAGAGTCCAGAATAATTGATCCTCGAACTTCACATGGCAATGCGCATAAGGATGTAAGACACGTTACTCCTATGAATCTTAATTCATGTCAGGAACGTGTATGTGATGCAGTGTTAGTCTCTCGTGGAGAGTAAACTAATGTGGAAGAATTTAGGCATAAGAATTGTATTGTACGGCGCAAATCTGATGCATATGGCCCCGTAAATTTATCTGGAGCGGACAGATGTTGTAGCAGCATCTTACAATCAGTTTCAATGATGAGATGACCATAATCCCGTGAATAGTATATTAGAGCATACTGTAGGGCCATAAGCTCAACTCTCAAAGGCGTTATAACCGGCAAATAAAAACAGATTGCCGAGACAAAATTCCCTGTATGATTTCTTAACACCGTTGCACCTGATGCTTTTGTGCTCCCCACCGATGCATCAACATTAAGTTTTAATTTGCCTATTGGAGGGAGCTCCCAACGGACGACTCTTGGTCTAGTAGAACAAATTGGCGGCGAAAAATAAAGTTGTGTCAAGTGTCAGATCTGTCTAGAATATTTACGATCTGTGTTGCGGCACACCAAGTAAATATATGTTCCCTAGCACGTTCATAAATTTTTGTATATGAGAAATGATCTTCCCCAAATTTGATAGCTGCGTACTCTTTCCATATAACCCATAATACCATGGACGACACAATAACACGTAAGTGGCCCATCATAGTTTGTGAAGAAGACCCATGCCACCAACGAAGAAAAAAACCTCGCACAGTTGACGTGCTAGGCATTGGTCCAACGAATATTATGGCAATTTGTTTCCATAAAGGCTGTACCACAGGACATCCAAGAAAGGTGTAATTTAAGGTATCCGTGTTTATTTTGCAGAAGACACATTGAGTTGGATGAATATTTTTCCATATTTGCAAAGTATCAGGTAGCGGTAGCGTCTGCATCCATAATCGCCAAATAAATAGCCTACCACCCAAAGGCATACTAGGCCACCACACATATCTCGAATGATCAAAAGGAGTGGCAATAGTCGAGATCAGCTGCTTGTATGCGGTTTTGAGTGAAAATTGTCCATTACTGTCTGCTGTCCAAATATATCCCTCCGCAGTAGAAGTCACTTGTGTAAGCATATAATCCTTAATTCGACACATACGCTTCCAGGTAGCCGAACCATAAATTTGTGAATACATTGTTGCCCACTGTCCATACTTGGCTCTACTGTAATTTACCCACATTGATGATGAATGATGATAGTTCCACCATAATTTGCAATCGTAGGCCTGCTGAAGACGTGATAAATTACGAATATCTAAGCTGCCAAGCTCTTTAGGCCGAGTGACTATTTCCCATGATTTCCAATGATGGCCACCATTCCATAAAAATTTGCGACATTTTCCGATTTACAATATCCACTACACTCTTTGGCAATCACGAACTAGATATAACATGAAGCGGAATAGAACACAATACATGCCGAATTAATATCAATCGACCTGCCATAGATAGAAGCCTAGACGACCATGCATTAATAGCAGCATCAAAATGATTCACCAAAGTCGTACAGTATGTAGCACGATTTGTACCCTTATACAAAAAAGATCCGAGATATTTAATTGGCAAGGAAGTAAGCCTCATACCAAGTGTTTGTGATACTCTGGCTCCAGAAACTGATGCACCCACCACCACTTGACTTTTTTGAGAATTTACTAGCTGTCCCAAAACACGTTGATATGTATCTAAAATTTTTTTAAATTGCTGCATGTTGCGAAGTGAGCCATTTAAGAAAATTACAAGATCATCTGCAAATCCCAAATGCGACACTCTAGGCACTTTGCCTACTTGAAATCCATGGATTATTCCTTCTGCCATTAAGGCATTCAGGCCTCGAGAAAATCCTTCAAAAGCTAGAATAAATAAAAGTTGTGATAGAGGATCACCTTGTTTAATCCCACGGAGATTTCGAAAAAACCTGCTGGTTTCCGATTTATTAATATTGAGCAGCGCGTGGCAGCCAAGTTGTTTATAATAAGCCTCACCATCCGTGGATGAAATCCAAATTTAGTCATGATCTTCTCTAAATATGTCCAATAGACCGGATCAAAAGCCTTTGCCATGTCTAATTTGATAAGGACATGACCCCACGTGTCGGCTTATCCAGAATATGAATCATTTCTTGAGCCAATAATATCTGCTATGTAATATCCCTGCCCTTCATAAACCCTGCTTGTTCTGGAGATATAACTTTCGGCAACAGAGAGGAAAATCTCGTGGCTATGAGTCTAGTTATCACCTTGGCCAAAAAATTAGTTAAACAAATAGGTCGTTATTCAGAAAAAATTGTAGGACTCGTTACCTTAGGTATGAGAGTAATAAGCGCCGCAGACACTTGAGCCGGTGGTCTAATACCAATAAAGAACTCCTGAACAGCTTTCACTACATGCATAGATATCACCTCCCAAAAACGATGATAAAATGACCCTAGAAATCTATCAGGACCAGCGGTACTAGTTGGGCTCAAATCCCACACTGCCTACTTTACCTCCTGTAAATCTGGCATAGAAAGAAGCGCCTGATTTTCTTCATCTGTAACTAAACGTGGAATATGTTGCAAGATAGAAGAATGATTTTCTGTTGGGGCCCCTGTAAATAATGCTTGAAAATAACGAATTGCTTCATTCTCGATATCCTGCTGATCATCACATATGACTCCATCATCACGTTTGATCTGCCTAATTGCCTGCTTTCGTCGCTTCTCCTTTACGAATTGATGGAAGAAATGTGTATTTGCACCCCCCTCCCTCATCCATTTCACATTTGCTTTTTGTTTCCAAAATGCCAATGCTCGGGATTGAGCAAGTCTCAATTTCACCATGCTTAGATGATAGCCCATCCTGGTATCATCCGATGGAGATGAATCATATGCTCGTTCACATCTAGTTGTCTCAATCTCTGCCAGTTCCAATGCATCAAATATATTCCCCAAGATATCTCTGTTCCATTATCTCAAATGCCTTTTCAATTTGCTGAGCTTGTCATAAAAACCTCGCATACCCCCTATTGTAGGAAAAGATCGCCAATGATGTAGCACAAAACTGTCAAAATCTGGGTATGTTGTCCAGACATCTAAATATCTGAAAGAAGCAGCTGAATCGGACATTGCCGCAGAGCATTTAAGAGAAATAGGTGAATGGTCTGATGTCGAACGATTTAAATGTTGAACATGAACAACCTCAAATAAGTCCAAAAAGGATGACGTATAAAGATATCTATCAAGGAGTCGCCATACTCGACCCAATCTATGGCCATCGCTCCATGTATATGGGGACCCCTGATAAGCAATTGATTGTAGAGCTGTACTAGTGAAAAAATCATTAAAATCTTGTAACATCCGAAGAGAAGGTGAAGAGTGTCCTTTATGTTCAGCAAGTGTCAGAAACCTGTTAAAATCTCCACCAATCAACCATGAAGATCCAAAGCTGAATGGAATGTTGTGAGATCCTCCCATAATTGACGTCTTGCCACCATAGTGTGAAGCCCATAAATAAAGGTACACCAAAATGAATCACCTGTGGACAGCCAATGAAGTCGCAATGAATGATTCTGCTCCCCCTATCCTTGAGACTCCACTTGAAAGAAAGAATCTCTCTAAAAGATCCAAATAGAGTCATTATTCACTAATAAAGCTTGTGAAAATCTTTTTCCATTTCCAATAGAGTCAAGTACACACTTTTCCTTGATTTTGGAATATGATGGAATAAAGCAAAATGACTCACTAAATTGGCTGTGTTTCTTATATTGTGAAGCAGTAGTTGATCGACGTGCAATTTTCATTTTTGGGTCATCGGGAAACAACCTCCATGTGTTTCTAACACATGGGTATGGTTGCATAATCCGACCCCCCATACCCCGTCATAGACAGGAGCCGTTAAGGCAATGGGGTAATGTTGTTGTTGTTGTAAAGCTTGTGAAAATCCCAGCTTTAATCGATAGGACACTAATAGATTAGTCAGAGCCTTAGGTTCAATAACCACTAGCATATGCAACTGATCATGACAAACTAACGATGTTAAACGATTCAAAGAGGTTCTAATACCTCTAATATTCCAGACTAACATATTCATTGATCAGATAATATGTCAAATGAATTTGAGAGGGCAGCACGTGAACGGGTACACGACAGAGAATTCAGAACATTGGCTCTACGTGTGCGCAGGTGGCACGTCGAATTGACTATCTTGCCCTGATTCCATTGGAGTTTTGGGATTACTGTTAGATTGAGCATTTGTTTCATGATGTGCATAATCAATAAGAGTTGCTTCAACTATATCCATTACACGATTGACGAAAACTTCCTCTGTATTAGCATTAAGCAGTGGGTCATGATATGAGATATCAACATCACCATCCGACAGCGAAGATTCATTGGTGTTGCCGGCAATTCAATCAAAATACTATCATCTACACCCTTTAATCTGGATAAATCCTGTATATTAGATGCCACAGTATTAGTCATGTCTATGTGTATATATGTATACACATAGACATGAAAAATATAAATATGAATGATATATATTTCGGCTACATATTTATATATATAGATATAGATATGAAATATATAAATACTTGGGTTATATAAATTAGCTAATATATTATAAAAGATTTCTAATTATATATGTATATTTTCATGCATATTTTCGACCTCAAGGCCTTTAAATAGTAAAAGTGACTCCAAAACATTATATATATATATGTATGTATATTATATAATTTATTTTTTTGGACATGTGTTATTTCAAGTTATATATATATATATGTGTAAATTTAAAGTGTATAGATTTATACACCTATATATATATATGTTAAAATCGGCCATTCGGTCTTTTATTTAATGATAATAGATTAAATATACATTATGAATACTTATAGGTATAGTATATAATTTAGGATATAAAATGTGTTATTTCAAGTTATATATATATATATATATATATATATATATATATATATATATATATATCGCTCTCTGCCGCCGTCGGAAGCTCTACGTCTTCTTCTGATATCGTCTTCATCAGCCATGCAGCCGCCGGGCCCTTCGGCCCTGGCACGTTCATTCCTCTCTGTTCTCACCGGTGGATCTTCCGCAGATCCGCCAGCAATCAAAACGAAACCTCCTCAGCGTTTTAAAGGATGTCCGTCGATCACCTTCGAGGAGGGGGAGATAGCCTCATTATTATCGCCATTCAAATATACATTGGTTGGATCCTTCTAGAACGGCAGGCCTGGAATGGTTGCACTGCAGAAAACACTTGATCGCATTGGCTTTACAGGTACTGTTCATGCAGGCTTACTTGATAAAACTCACGTATTATTAAGGTTTGAAAAAGAAGAAGATTATAATAGATGTTTTTGCCGTCGATCATGGAACATCTTGGGATACCATATGAGAATTACAAAATATACATATGATTTTGATCCCCGATATGATGCGCCAATTGTGCCAGTTTGGTTAACTTTACCGGGATTGCCAGTATATCTTCATACCCAATCTGCTTTATTTGCTATTGCCTCTATGGTTGGAACACCCATCAGATCAAATGCAGCGACCCAAAAAATACTGAGACCATTCGTTGCGAGAGTTTGCGTTGAAGTAGACATCTCAAAGGAGTTACCATCAAAGTTGCATATTCAGTGCCTAGATCATCATCATTTTCAACCTGTGGTTTATGAAGATGTCCCATTGTATTGTGAAAAATGTGGTGTTTTAGGTCATAACAAGGATAGTTGTGGGAAGCAGACAACCCAACCGGTAACCCTGTTTCAGAAAAGCAATGGCGCCGTAAGCAAAAGGAAACACAACTACAAGCAGACTCCCCCGCACATGTGAATGAACCCGACAGTGAGCCTCAAATGCAGCCTTCACAGATCCCTACTGCATCACCAAACAGTCAGATCCCATCCAACGAAGAAGACATGTTACCAGAAATGCACATATCTTCCCCACAAGCTGAAGCTATTCCCACAAACAGTCAAAATCTGACAATCTTAGGAGGTTCTGCAGAGGATACATCAACAGCTAATATACAACCCACAGTAGAACAGCAAAATGTGCAGACAGTGTCGGATAATGAGGAGCCATTAATAACACAAGGTCAAACTGAAGAGATTCCCCAACGTGATCTTCAGCAGGAATGTAATGCCCTTTCAAACATATGGGGGGATAAGTTAAAAAACAGGCAAAATTTCTCCTCTGCTCAAGAGTTACTACAACGTATTACACAACCACCAGAAGACATACAGGCAGACTATGTTCCATGCATACGTCAACGGAAACGTAGGCCTAAAAGTCATCTTGTTCGACCACCTCATCAAATGGTAACTCGCAGTGTTACAAGATCTTCAAACTCCCAGCCTCCTCGTTCCCAATGAATATACTTACATGGAATTTAAGGGGCCTGCGCACTTCACTTTCCAGGCTAAGATTACCTGTTGCATCAATATTCTATTCATTTTCTTTTTATCATTGAGCCACAACAATCATCTGCTAGAATGGAACGAGTCCGTATCCAACTAGGATTTACATCGATGTTAAACGTATGTGATGGTCGCGCTTGGTGTTTTTGGAAACAAAACATTCTCACACTACTCTCTTCAGTACATTCTGAGCAAGTAGCCCATTTGCTTCTTCAATTACAGTCTACTGGAAAGATCTTCTGGCATTCTTGTGTTTATGGAAAACACACAGTGGTTGATAGACAAAGTCTTTGGACCTCTTTGCGTCATTATTCGGATACATCTCAGGAGCCTTGGTTAAATTCTGGTGATTTCAATACTTTTTTGTCTATTACTGATCACAAAGGCGCATCCACTCCATCTTTAGCTGCTCTTGATGACTTCAATGAAATGACTCAATATGGAGCTTGGCATGTTATCCCACATATAGGAACAACATATACATGGCAAGGAGGGCATGGATTAGGTCAAGTTTGGAGACGTTTGGATTGGGCCTTCTGTAATGAGCCATTCTACGACCTCTTCTCCTCGGTTCGCTTGACACACCTTAGTCGAACATCAGATCATTGCCCTTTATTGATACAATGTGCTAATGCAGAATTTGATGGTCCTAAGCTGTTTCGTTTTCTCAATGTTTGGACTACTCACCAAGATTATACTACATTTCTGCGTACCACTTGGGAGTCCTACCCTACAGTAGGAGGAATGCGAGGCTTATGCTATAAGTTAAAGCGCTTTAAAAAGGACATCTCTCATTGGAACAAGACTATTTTTGGAAACATATTCAATAAACTGCAACACGCGGAACAAGTCACACGCACATTAGAAGAGGCCTACGATGCATCTCCCACAGCAGAGGCTAGGCAAGCTTATTATGAGTCTCAAGCCACGTTGTCTCACGTAGCTTCTCAAGAGCTGTCATACTAGAAACAAAAGGCTGGAGTCAAATGGTTAAAAGAGGGTGAAGCCAATACGAGATATTATCATGCCTTAGTTAAGGACAAACGCCGGCGTCAAGCTATACACAGTATCCACACCGAAGATGGAACACTATGTGATACGCAAGATACAGTCAGTGCAGCAGCTATTGATTATTATACACGTATGTTTACAGCTCAACCTATTGATGATAATCCTGATTTTCTTCAAAGTATCCCTGCATTAGTCTCGGATGAGGATAACCAAATGCTTACCAAAATGCCTTCAATCGACGAAGTCAAGCAGGCCGTTTGGGAATTAAATCCAAACAGTGCCGCGGGTCCAGATGGATATAATGGGTGGTTCTTTCGAACAGGCTGGGATGTAATATCTTCAGATGTCCACAAATCAGTTCAGGAATACTTCCTTGGCTTTCCTCTACCACGCGCCATGTCTCACACCATGATCATATTGCTTCCTAAAGGCCAATCACAGCGTACGTTTGCAGACTTTCGGCCCATTGCGCTATCGACATTCATGAGCAAAATACAAACCAGAATATTATCTAATAGGCTCAACACCATTCTTCCACGTATAATCTCCCCAGAACAAGCAGGCTTCCAAAAAGGACGAGGAACAGCTGAATAGGTGTTATTAGCAAATGAGATTATACATTGGTTTGACAAAGGACAACTGCCATGTAAGACTTTGATAAAATTAGACATGGCCAAGGCATTTGACAGGGTAGATTGGCGTTTTTTACGCCAAGTTTTGGACAGGTTTGGCTTTTCAAGACATTTTACAAAGCTAATCATGAATCACTTAGAGGGTACACATATTTCCCTCCTTATTAATGGCATCCCATGTGGATTTTTCGACCAACCCGTGGAGTAAAGCAGGGAGATCCACTCTCCCCACTTTTGTTCATTATTGCAGCAGAAGCTTTCAGCAGAAGATTCAAACATTTGATATCAACCTCGTTCCTTACCCCATATACTATGGGCTGCATGCCACTAGTAGTATCAC
Organism: Eustoma russellianum; assembly: GCA_036186865.1. Lineage (NCBI taxonomy): Eukaryota > Viridiplantae > Streptophyta > Magnoliopsida > Gentianales > Gentianaceae > Eustoma > Eustoma russellianum. The sequence goes on from AP025044.1 coordinate 32,524,059, forward strand.
ACTTACCATACGCAGATGATTTGTTGGTTTTTTTATCAGCAAGCAGGACCAATCTCATTCGATTTAAACGCTTTCTAACATCTTATGAACGAGTCTCAGGTCAAGCTATAAACTGGAACAAGAGTATGATTTGTTTTTCGACACATATAGGAGTACGGACAACGTCAAGCATTATTGAGTCTTCTTGATATGCGTCAATCATCCTTGCCTCTGAAATATCTGGGCTCTTACTTGCATAAAGGAATTACACGGGCTGTTCATTGCCAAGATCTTCTTCATCAAGTTGATATTCGGTTAGGGGGCTGGCATCACAAGTTGCTTGGAATGGCAGGTAGAGTAGTTTTAATTCGTTCCATTTTATCATCTCTGCCTTTGCATCTCATGGCAGGCTCACGTCTTCCTCGAAGTATCCTATATTCTTTACAACGACGGTTTACGGCATTTCTCTGGGGGTCACACCGACATCACTGGGTATCATGGAAGAAAATTTGTTTTCCCAGGCAAGAGGGCGGTCTAGGCATTAGATCATTACAGGATGTTCAAGATGCTTTCTCTTGTAAGCTGTGGTGGTGGTATTATCATGCTTCAAACCTTTGGAGTCAGTATATGCGAATAAGATATGGTTCCAAAGACGACTTTACGCCACGCTTATATGATTCTCCTGGTTGGCGCCGCATCTGTTCAATCCATCATAGATGCATATCAATGACGCAATGGGATAATTCTATGCCTATATGGCCGACTGCATCTGGCCGCTTTCTGCTGTCTACTGCATATGATCTTATTCGTCCATCTCGGCCAACTTTGATATCTAATAAGTATATTTGGTTTAAAAATCAGCGCCCGGAAGTTCAAATTTTTCTTTGGAGATTGTTTAATAAAGCCCTGCCCCTACCAGATACACTACGTCGTTTTTTCCACATTTTGCCCACCATATGTCCTTTCTGCCGTCAGGACTCTGCTACAACAAATCATATCTTCTTCTCATGCAATGCAATTCGGGTTATCAGAGAATACTTCCACTTTCTCATGGACATCACCACAGCATCCTCAACTGGATGGCGACCGTACACTTTATCGGTTTGGATGACAGCTCCAAACAATTTCCTGGGTGAAGTGCAGCAGCATTTTGTGGGGATTCTTTTGTGGAATATATGGAAATCATATGCCGCAGCAGTTTATGATGATGTTGGGTGGTCTCAAACTGCCCTTATTCGAGCCATAAGGAATGATATATACATGTGGACAAAATCAAGAAGTGGAACGAAGAAGGCTTGCTCCATCCAGCGCCTTATACACATGGGATTATCACCACCTTTGAGATCAAATCGCATTAGAATAATCCGGTGGAGTTTTCCCCCACCCGGCAGGTTCAAGCTTAATACTGACGCAGTGGTAGGAAGATGTACGGCAGGAGGTGGAGCTATTCTTCATGATGGGCAGGGTAGATTTGTACATGCATTATCCCTACCACTTAGACATGATTACCCGCTACGTGTAGAGGCACATGCAGCATTGTTCTCTATCTTTTATTATGGGCCGACTTTTGGAGATATTTTGATAGAAGTTGATTGCTTGGAATTAGTCCAACTAGTAAATACTTCGGGACCCCTAGCTCCGGACATACATCGATTGCGTTCATTGCTATGTCAGTTGTCTCTGTCGCTCATATATGCACCAAGGGAGGTCAATCAAGTTGCGCATTTTCTTTCACAGCAAGCAATGTCAGTCTCTGCACCGATTTACTATGCATCTCTTGCCTCATTTCCATCACATGTTCGTGGACTTATACGTATGGATGCCACTTTGCCACACTTTCGCTATACTAGTACAAATGCTTCGGATGGGATGCATACTTCTTAGCCCTCTTTTTTTACACACGTTCATGTATATAGTAGCTACATTTCATATTCAATGCTTTTCTTCCAATGATGCAAATATGTACGCTTTTTCCTTCGCCAAAGTTTTATCCACAAGGGTGGTTTTACTTGGCAAGGTTTTAATGCGGCATATCATGCATGATTGGAGATTAGCAATCATAGCATCCTTGCACTATCTTTTTACCTATGATGATACATTGTCGTTTGTAATATGGTATTCCTCCGCCATAAGTGAGGTTTTGTCATAATAAATATCTTTCTGCAAATATATATATATATATATATATATATATATATATATATATATATATGTAAAGTGTATAAAAATTTCAAATATGTATATGTATACACTTGTTAAAATTCGGCCATAGGCCTTTATTTGATGATAATGGACTTAATATATATCTTATACACACATATGTATATATAGTATTCGAGTAATGATATAAAAATGGTTATTTCAAGTGTTATGGCTATATATATGTAAGGTGTATACAAATTTATACAAGTATATATATGTATATATATTGCTTCGGCCAAAGGGCCTTTTTGATGATGTAAATGGAATAAATATAATTTATGAGTACATAAATGTATAATATATTTGTTAAGATATGAAAATGAATAAGGTTTGAATATTATATAATATATTATAAAATGATTGTATATATGTATACACAATACATATATTCGGTCATTAGGCCTTTTTGTTAAAATGACTTTATTATGTTTATGTTGTGTATATATGTATAATATATATATATATATATATATATATATGTGTGTGTGTGTGTGTGTGTGTGTTAAGATATTAAAAGAATGATTTTATTTTATGGTCATATCTATGAAATAGGATCTAGTATATATTTTATTGTATCTATACACACATAAAGAACACTCATATGTATAATAGTGTATATTGTACATGCATAAGAATATATACACGTTTAAATAAGATGTTATGACAAATGATTTATTTCATGTTATTTATAGTCATATGTGTAATAAATGATTATGTGTAAGTCAAGATATAAGTTATGAAATTCCTAGATAGTATCTTAAAGAAAATAGGAATCATATGCTCTATGTACTTAAGTTATAAATTAAGAAATACATGTGTAGATTGATATTAAGGAAGTACGGTTATCGTATTTCTTTAAATTATGATATGTAGGATGAAAATAAGTAAATGATGATGTTACAAGATGTAGAATGACCAAGGTATCCTCATATGATCGAGTCTCACATTGCATGGAATGAAAGTTTGTAAAGTGATTTTATCACATTCCATGTTTAAAAGTCCATATGTATATGAATAATAAACGCGAGACGATTGATTCCATCGACACACGATATGTTATGTTATGTTCGCCAGTGTGACATCGGTACCGGAGTGGTAGGTGTCAGGAGCATATGATTATGTTCAGGCCGAGTGTAACACCAGGTCTGGGACACGGGATCTCCGTCTGATTGTGTTTATGGTCGAGTGTAACACCGGGTCTGGGACACGGGATCTCTGTTATAGCGCGTTACCGTTAGTACATGTACATATGTTTATGATGTTTTATGTCGTACATGTACTATATGGGGAATCAATCGGTATGTCCTGTGTTATTATTCTGATGAAAAGTGATATAGCCAATTATGAAAATGTTATGTCTTCATGTTATAAAAATGTCATGTTATGCAAGTTATGAAAAGCACGTCATGTTTATGAAAGTCTTGTTTTATGCATCATGTCATGATCATCTCACCTTAGGGTTATAATTAAGAATTCCTTAAGTCTATGATGGCACTACAATGGTCAATGTAGTGTTTACGCATTAAAGGAGAGTACATGAAAGATATGCGAGGATAATATAAGTTATGGATTAGAAGCTAAATATGGATACTATATGGTGTTACGGATTAAGTAGCATAGGATGATGTTATGTATGTTGTGAAATTTTCCTTATTTACCTGCTTTCAGTTTACAGTTATGCTATACTGATTAAAATAGAGACGTGATTATTATATTCGATATTCATGGTTATTATATTTTGTCATCCCGTCTCCCCATGTATGATCCACATGTCGTATCTAGTAAGACTACTTGCTGAGCGATAAAAAGTTGTCTACCACTCATACTTGTCTTATTTATCACTTTCCAAATAACAGGTATCACTATACATGCTTGTTGAGGACAGGATAGATAGACCATTGATAACGAAAAAACATACCGAGGGATTTTCTTCTAAGGCGTTAGGTCTTGGTTTATAATGTATTTCAGAAGATTTCAGTATTCTGTATATTATGACTGGTACAGATTATGATGTAGTGCATTGCATGTCGATGATGATTTGTTTATATTATGTTGCTTCCGCTTATCGATTCATTATTCTTGTCGACATGCACATGTATAGTATCGACGTCTTGTATTATTTGGAGTAGAGTACGGGGGATGCACTGAGCCGGAACCCTGGTTTCGGGCGGGCCGCTACATGTGTAGTTCCCTCTTTTATGTCACTAACTTTGTGTGGCATATTCTCCATCAATTGAGATGCCAACTCAGCTCCACCTAGAATCCATTCAAAGTGAAAATGGCGTGTGAAATGACTTGGCCATGTGCTGAATTTCATTTTAGTAAGCTTTGTCAAATAATGTACACTAATTGCACATATATGGTAAATAAAAATCAGCCCTATTTTAAATTTTCTAGAACACTTTAACATGTCCTGAATGTGTAAAAAGTGTCTAAATACATGTTACATCTCATGCCAAAAAAAAGGTTTCATGTGTTATGTTCGTAGAAAACCGAATTTTCGTCTTTCGTCGATTACGCGATTTTTCTCCAATTAAATTCAAACTTCTTACACATGAAATATATATTATGTCACACATAATATACATATAATAAATTATATAATCAGCTCCCATAGCTTAAGCAAAAAACGCCCATGCGTACTAATGAAGTTGATTTTGAATTCTCCACAAATTTAGCATAAATTGTGGGTGATTTGTGTGTGCCAACATGACATGATTTAGTGGCTTATTTCAACATGTGAGCCACAAAATTTATGGTTTTTTTATGTATATATGCTGGCCATCTTTATATGGCAAGTACGTGACGCGTCGGTGAAGTTTCGGTAGTCACCTGATACGACAATTTTCGTTTTATGACCTTGTAACATGTCGTTATAATTTTGCCATCACCATGACTTATATCATATGATATAAGACCTGAATATACTCATAAATATGAGATGTATATAATGGTGTGACGTCGATGTACGTTTGTAATATATGTAACGTGTCGGTAGTACGTCGGAATATATGTGTATTGTGTCTTTTTAATAAAAATATAAATATATGTATAATATATATTATGGCGTGTAAGATTAAATAGGGAGGATACTTTCCATTTCCGAATTTGTCGCCAAGTAGCTCCCACCAAATATGTCTCCATTTAATGAACTAGTTAGTTCATTAACTTAAGTACTTCACTTAATGAACTAGTTTAGTTCATTAATTGTGGCACCTGAAAATAGTTCAAAGATAACAAATGTTTGCCATATGATGTAAGATTTAACGCTTCATGGCTTGTTAGTACGACAACAATATATATAAAGCATATGAAGCATGTATATCACATAAACGTGTCAATTAATAATTTTGTCATGCATTTCGTAAACTCGTACCATTTAAATCATGCATTTGTAATTCATTCAAACATTTTTTCTCAACAGAGTTGGTGTTTAACTCCAGTCACCCTTTTGTCAAGGTGTTATTTTTGATTAGTGAATACCGAGGAAGGTGTCCTCAAAGACTGGAGTATGTCGATTTGACCGAACCAGTATAAAAATCTTGGTGTTATTTTCTTTCAACACTTTTACTTTCAGTTTTTAGTTTTCTGCATCGTCTCATACTCACGGAAAAAATATCAAATGTTTTCCAAAAATGGCAAAATTTTCCAAAAACATAGCCACACATCTCAGCTTTCGTTTGGGACAAGTTTCATCCCATTTGGATAAGTATAAGTACGTCAACCGTTCATAGTTCCGAGACTAGTGCAATCTCATTCTCAGATCTGTAAAGATTGAGAACATCAACGTGATTGACATATACCAAGAGAATTTTGAAAAACTGTTTCAATCCATTAAAGCACACATATGAAGGGTCATACCATAAAATTTTCAGGTCATTTAGAGTTGTCAATTAATAGGAATAAATTGTTCATTTTGAAGCACAGTTTCTGGCATATTGACAAAAGCTGTGCAAAAACGATTTTTCAAGGGGTTGCACTTACAGTTTTAATCTGAAATTTTTGTGACACATTAACAAAATTTGAGAGCATATTGTCGCCAAAATTCATAATTTTTGAAGGTCTACAATCTGGTCAACTAGTTAATTAGAATATGTTTTCAGAAGTGAGTTCTTGGATTTAAAAAGTTTTAAAAACCAATTTTTCTACACTCACTATTCAACCCCCCTTCTAGTGGTGCTATACAGGTCCTACACTAACAAGGAGAAAGTTTCATGAAAATGCATTGATTTCACAAGTTGAGTCTAAAAATATAAAAGAAGCTATAATGAAGATTGGATAGTAGACATGCACGAAAAGCTAAATCAATTTGAAAGAAATGATGTTTGGAAGTTAGTGAATTAACCTAGTGATCATCCTATAATTGGTAATGAATGGGTATTTAAGAACAAAATGAATGATCAAGGAAATATAACTAAAAATAAAGCTACAGTTGGTAGCGCAAGGACATAAACAAGAAGAAGGTATAGATTATGATGAGACTTTTGCTCCTATAGCTAGATTATAAGCCGTTAGGATGCTACTAGAATATGCTTGCCATAAGGATTTCAATTTATATCAAATGGATGTGAAATCCGCCTTCTTGAATGAAATAATTCAAGAAGTATATGTAGCAAAACCACCGGGTTTTGAAAATCAAGATTACCCAAATCATGTATTCAAACTTAAAATGGCTCTTTATCGACTTAAACAAGATCCTATAGTGTGGTATGAGAAATTAAGCAATTTTCTTCTTGAAAACAATTTTCAAGAAGAAAAGTTGTCACTACATTATTTATTAAAAAACAAGAAAATAATCAATTACATGTTCAAATATATGTTGATGATATTATATTTGGTACTACTAATGGTTCTCTTTGTAAGCATTTTGCCAAGTTAATGGAAGGAGAATTTGAGATGAGCATAATGAGTGAACTCAACTACTTTCTTGGACTTCAAATCAAGCAAACCAAAGATGGAGTATATATATCTCAAACAAAGTATACCAAGGATCTTCTCACGAAATACAACTTTGAAGATGGAAGGAGTGTAAGCACACCAATGAGCACAAGTACAAAGCTTGTCAAGGATGAAAAAGAAAAGCTGGTTGAGGTAATTAAATATAGGGGTAAGATCAGTAGTTTACTTTATTTAACAGCTAGTAGACCGAATATTATACATGTTGTGTACTTATGTGCTAGATTTCAAAGTATGCCTAAGGAATCACATCTAGTT
>AP025044.1:32532358-32552132 GCA_036186865.1 Eustoma russellianum
CACCAACCTACCAACATGTACCTACTACCCCAAGAACTAAGGTGCATAAGAAAAAAGGGGAAAGCTTCAAAAAGGAAAACAGATTTCACTCAAGCAAACCCCTGGATTGAGATTTATGGGAGGGTAAAAATTAAAAATTTTCCATGGCTCAAGTTTGGAGACTATGAACAACCCTTGGAGGAATCTAGGTCTCCAGGTAATTTCCATTGTATCTCTTCTATGGCACAAGACCTTTTTGACAAGTAGGAAAGTACCAAAAGGTCTACAATTCTATTAAAGTTGCTTAAAATTCAAGATATTTTAAGTAATGGTGAATTGAGCCCTATCATTAGGAGGCCAGTTTAGGATGAATTGGAAATGGATTATGTGTCTACTCGTTACCGTCGGATGTTTCATGCCAACCTATAGGTAGAATACTTGAATGGATTTCCATTTTCTTAAATTCGGCTATTGATGGTCAACTTATTGATTTGAATGTGAAAAAGATGAATGAGCTACTCGGGGTCCCTCATGAAGGCTTGGATGATTTTGGTGTTTGGAATAGGATACCTATCGGTATAAAGCGACCGAGGATGAAGCTAAAACCTTTCTTGTACTTCATTCGACGAAGAACACCAACGATATGCCCTTGGTATATCGCGTGTTACTTGCTATTGTCACTTTCTGTGCCAATGGTAAGTCGGCTAAACTCCCTAGTAATCTAGACTTTTACATTGCCTATCGTATTGCAAATAGGGAGCCACTAATCTTTGGGGAAATATTTTTTGTCAATGTGTTGGACGCTGTCACTAAGAATAAGAAAGCTCTTCGTAATCTCATTTATTGATTGCTTAAGAAATCAAATTTGGTTTTGGATATGGCGGAAGAAGGCAAAATCACTAATAGGGATTACTACATCAATGCCAATATTTAACAAATTCACAAATCTCGAAAGGAAGCGCTACATGGCAAAGGACATCAAAATGAGCCTGAAGAGGGTGATGACATTGACGTCCCTATCCAAGAAACTGTTCCTACACACCCTTCAGTATCCCAACCTCAACCCAGACATGTTGATAAATGAAAAGCACCAATGGAGGAGGATTCCAATTCTGAATACCGATTTGATGTTGAGGTGGATATTGAAGAGCTGAATATAACAATCAACTAATGGGGGAAAAACAAACGGAGGAGCAAATTCGCACGGATGTTCCTGAGGTTGAAGTAGCCAACCTCAAAAATTGAGTAACCACGCTAAATACAAAGCTCAACACCCATAAATCCAAATATCAAAAGCCAACCAAACTTAAGGCGGTTGTCTCCGGGCTATGTTTCTCATCCGACGAAGAGTAGTTAAAATCCCTTCCCCATGCATTCCTATGAGGCTATTTAGGCTATTCTTGGTTATGTTTTTATGCATTGATTATATTCCAATCATTGTTAATGATTATTTTGATGTTTTCAAAAAGGGGGAGAAGTTGGTGATTATGTAGGCTTATGTTGATTGTGTTGTGTTCTGGGGCATGCTTATGTTGTGTTTGAGTATACTTGCTTGTTTGCTTGTTGATTTAGCATCTTGACTTGATATGTGTGACAACTTAGTTTTTGGTATGTATGCTTGCTTCATATGTAAGCTTGGTAGGCTTGATATGGAAATGAAAATCTGACATGCTTGGCATATATGTTGGAAGAATATGCCATGATACTTAAAAATTTGATGCATGCTTGTGTTGAGATGAAGTTTGAAGTATATGCCATGCTTATTGATTTTGGGGTGATTATATATTAAGGGGGGGTCATGGAGTTTTTGAATTAATCTAGAGCATGTTTTCAAGCTCATATATTAAGGGAGGGTTTTAAAAAGTTTTGAAGAAATCTTGAGTATGTTTCATATATTGAGGAGGCGAGACAAAATTCCAAGTTTTGAAACTTTAGCTAGTTTAAATATAGTTATCAAACAAAAACATCTTTTAAAATCCTTGGTTTCGAAATCATCAAGAAGGGAAGATTTGCGGAATATGAATTGTTTTGATGAAGTTAAAAGATGTTTTAAAAGAGCTAAAAAGTTTTTCATACTATGGAATTAGGATCGATCGATGTATGCATCAGTCTCTTAGATAGAGACATCGATCGATCTATGTTGGGATTGCTGTCCAACATCGATCTCTTAATTTGAGATTCATCGATCTTTCAATGTGACATCAGTCTCTAAAGTTAGAGACATTGATCAATCGATGTTGTTAGAGTTCAAAGTTAAAATCTTAGTGGAAGACATCGATCTCTCAATTTTTGAGACATCAATCGATTGATTTATACATCAGTCTCTCAGAGAAGAGACATCGATCAATTGATATATATAAGGAATAAAACTGAAACTTTACTCAATGACATCGATCTCTCAGTGATGAGACATCGATCAATCGATATGCACATCATGTCTCTTATGCAAAACTGAAACCTTACTAGAAGACATCGATCTCTCAACATAGAGACATTGATCTATCGATGTCTGCATGGATTCAAATTTTCATGACCGTTGAAACAAAATCCAAGGGAGATTTAAAGTGTTTTCTCGCTCCAATCTTGCTCAAATTTCTTGTGGACTTTTCCTCACATAATCATGTTTTCTTGACTATTGTATGCATGTCTAAGGTTTTCTAGGCTGGCTTTAGAGGATCAAATTTGACTATAGGGTGACTAAAGACTATTTGGACATTGTCAAGACTTATGGTTGAGTTGAAGACTTGAAGGAGGCTGAAGCAACGTGAATCACATCCTCTATAAATTGAAGAAACTCAGATGAAGGTCATATATACTTTCATCCTCTTGATGCTTTATTTTTCATTGTTGTCAAAAAGCTCTTATTTGTGCAAAAGTGCTTAAATTTTGTTAAGCTCTTATTGCTTGCTCTTCATTATTGTAAATTGTGAGAGTGTAAGTCAACACAAGAGGAACTATACATATTTGATCTCTTGCTTGTGTCTAGACTAGATAGAAAGTGTAAACCCCACTATTTCCCAAAATTCAGTGTGAAAGTTCTTTGATACGACTTTGTTGAAGTTGTGACGAAGCAAGGACTTGTTCTTGCTTATAGCTGGTGTTCTTGTTGTTGCACAAAGTTGTTTTCTGCACGAAGCTGTTGTTGCTTACACTAAGTTGTTAGTATAAGCATTTATGTTGTTGTTCTTATTAAGAGTAATAAGAAGTGTTGCTGTCGAAAATCCACTTTGGAAACAAAGTGGTAGTGGAGTAGAATTATTTAAGATTCGAACTGCTCTATATCATGTGTATTCATTTATTTTTCTCATCTATTTATTTGATTTGGAGAGCATTTTAGCTGGAGTGAGCCAAAAACTAAAAAATTTCGCAAAATCGCCTAACACTATATCCACCCCCTCTAGAGTGATTATCAAAGACCTAACAAAATGTACTCTTTTCAATTCTATTCGACAACACAAATTCTTCACTAGATTTATCTTAGACGTTTTATTTTACTTTCTTTTTTTTTTCAACTGCGTGTGTGGATATATATAACATTTGTATGTACACATATACGTGTGTGTATATATTTGTGTAAAACAACCAATCTCCAAAATGCACCCAGGCTTTTCTTTTTTTCTTTTTTTTTTTTAAGAAAAAATCCCAGGCTTTGAAGCTTGGGATCCCTTTTTCCTTGTTTTTGTCCTATTTTTTGTTTTCAGTTCAATTCATTTTCTCCCTGAAAAATTTTTCAGTCGTTAAAGCTACTTATAAACTATCAAATCTTTCGGACAAATACGTGGATAAATGTATCAAAATTGTTATTTTTAAACTAGCGTACGTTTTTATTCCTATTTTTATTTTTAGTTTATTTTCTTAGAAGAAATGAAGAAGACACATCCTAAATAGATAAACATAAACATGCTTGTTTGATTGATGATCAAGAATAAATAATGAGATCAAACCAATTGTGTAAAAATAAAAAAACAATGTGTCTGAATAAGATTAAAATGAGTCTTTGTTAATCACCTTTTTAGTTACTTTGTATGGGTAAAAGTGAAGGTTTTTAAATTGTTAGAAACTACTTAGAAGCTTCCCCCTTTTATTTTTGTTGCAAATTACATTTGAAATCATCAAAGTTTCATAATAGATGAAGAGATAAAACGTACTGACCCTGCAAATCATATTTAGCCGAAAAGGTAAACGCGTCATTTTAAATAGAATATAATGAAAAATAAACCGATAAAAATAGATAGAATTTGTTTCAAATTTCATATCTTAATTAAAATTAAGATATTATGAAACTTTTTCAGATATAATTATGAAAGAACATAAGAAAAATAAAAGAAAGCAATTTGGAACAAAAGACCGCCCTAAAGTCAAGGATACAAATTTGGAGCTCAACCACTTTTTTGGTTGGAAGTCTGCTGCCTCGTTGGGAGACAGTAACGAAAGAAAGAAAAGGAAAAGGAAAAGGAGGAGCCGCTAGTAGAGGGGTGGGGGCGTTGGGGGGGAGGCGTGTTAGTTTATAAAATGTTTTGATGATACAAAAAGATGTTTTAAAAAGAATAAGACAATTTCATATCTTAAGTTCAAAGCAAAATTGAAGTAAACATGTGCGAGATAAAAAATCTCTCATGAATCGGATGAAGGTAACATCAGCTCCTCAAGAGATCCATGTGAAGTTTGGTAAAAATTTAAGCACTCAGAATAACGTCATACTCTCAGCTAAGAGACGTAGATCGATTGACGTGTATCTGAGAGACGTCGATCTCTCAGTTAAACATACGTCGATCGATCGACGTATAACTGAGAGACGTCGATCTCTCAGCTTCAGGTATGTCGATCGATCGACATACATCTGAGAGACGTCGATCTCTCAGCCTAATGACGTCGATCGATCGACGTCATTCTGAGAGACGTCGATCTCTCAGCCAGGCTGACGTCGATCGATCGACGTCTGACTGAGAGACGTCGATCTCTCAGCTCTGGCACGTAGATCGATCGACGTCTCCAGAGTTCAAAAATTTTCAAACGTTGAAAAAAAATCCAAGGGAGATCTATGATATTTTCTCTCTCCAATCTTGCTCAAATTTCTTGTGGACTTTAACCCAACATACTACATGCTTCCTTGACTATTTTAAACATGTCTAAGATTCTCTAGGGTGGCTATCCAAGATCAAATCACTCCATAGGGTGGCTAAAGACTATTTGGACACTATCTTGACATTTTTGAAGATGAAGACTTGGTGGAGAGCCTCAAAAACATGGTCAACTTTATTTATAAATAGAAGAGGCTTGGATGAAGCAATTACACACTTTCAACATCATCTAGCTTCATTTTCCATTGTTGTATATTTCTCTCATACTTGTAAATTTGTTTAAAGCTTGTCTAGCTTTTTTTTGATCTTCATTATTGTATATTGAGAGAAAGAGAGTCAAGCACAAGAGGAACCATAAATATTTGATCTCTTGCTTGTGCTTAGACTTGTGAGAAAGTGTGAACCTTACTATATTTCTTCAACCCACTGTGAGAAGTTCTTGAGGGAACTTTTGTTGACGTAGTGAGGAAGCAAGAAGTTGTTCTTGCTAAGAAGCTGTAGTTGCTGTAGTTGCACAAGTGTGTTTTGTGCAAGAAGTTGCTGTTGTTGTTGCTTACACTAAAGTGTTAGTGTAAGTGTTGATGTGGTTGTTCTTATTGTTCATAATAAGAAGAGTAGTTGTTGAAAATCCACTTTGGAAACAAAGTGGTAGTGGAGTAGAATCATTTACGATTCGAACCACTCTATATCCAGTGTACTCATTCATTATCTCTCATCTCCAATTCTTGCTCTGATTTTGAATATCCTTTTTGAGTTGAGACAAACGAGAAAATTCCGCAAAAAGAGCCAAACACTCTATTCACCCCCCTCTAGAGTGTATTTCGGACCTAACAATTGGTATCAGAGCCTAACCTTGATTGCTTGGCCTATCTTTGCAAGTAGCAAGGTTAAAGATCATGGCAACCTCAACCTCAACTTCAACCTCTTCATCTCCTAAGCCTACTGCACTATTTTCCGGATCAAACACTAAAGCACCTATGTTTGATGCCCAAAATTATTCCTTGTGGAAATTTCGAATGATCAATCACTTGAAAGGCTGTGGATTCGATATATGGAGAGCCGTTGTCAAAGGAATTGAAGTTCCTATGATTACCAACTCAAAAGGAGAATCAATATTCAAAGATGAGGATGACTACACCGATGAAGAAAAGATAAGATTTGCCATTAATGGCAAGGCATTTGATATTCTTTCAAGTGCTCTCACCACCACCGAGCTTATAAGACTTCAAGGTCTTGAAACAGCTCATGAGGCATGGAAAAGGCTTGAAATGATACATGAAGGAACTGAGCAAGTAAGAATGGTCAAACGACTTATGCTCATGAAGGAGTATGAGATGTTCGGAATGAAAAGCGGTGAGAAGATTGAGGAGACAATCGATCGATTCACACGAATAGTGAATCAACTCTCCATGGTTGACAAGAAAATCTCAAATGAAGACCTTGTCTCAAAACTCCTCAACTCTTTGCCAAGAGAATGGACACCCAAAGTCACCGCCATCACCGAATCAAAGAATCTCAAGACTCTTACCCTTGATGAGCTATCAGGTAATCTTCTTACTCATGAAATTCTTATTGATGAACAAAATAGGATGAATCCCATTAAGCCTACACAAACATCACACAAAGGATTGGTAGTATAGTCCGATGAATCGGATGAGGAAGTTGCCCTTCTAGTAAGAAAATTTAGAAGAATGGCAACTAGAAACAAAACTCAGGCAAGAAAGTTTTTCAAGAAACCATCTAAAGAAAAGGAAGCAAGTGAAAATTGCTATAGATGTGGTTGACCCGGTCACTTCATTGCCGATTGCCACGTAAAAGAACCGCAAAAGCAAGAGAAGAAGGTCTTTCCTCAAATGAAGAAAGCCCTCAATGCAGAGGTAACCACGTGGGATGATCTCCTTTCGGAATCGGAAGGAGAAGAGAGTGAAGATCAAGGTGTTGGACTTGTGGTAATGGTTGACAATCCAAAGTTTCAACATACTTGTCTTATGGCGATTGAAGATGACCTTGAGGTAAATTCTAACCCTTCAAATTTACATGATGAAATAGGAGATTTGCAAGATGACTTTGAGAAATTAAATTTGAAATATAAGCATTTAAAGAAAGAATTCAAGATATGCATTTTAGAAAATAAGAGCTTGCATGACAAAAATATTTTGATGTTTCAAGAGCATGATATCATACTTACCATGCATAAAACCGTAGCTCTTGAAAATGAAGAAATTAGAAAAGAATGTGAGAAACTAAAGTTAGACTTACAAAGACTAACAAATGGTAAAAACAACTTAGACATACTACTTGGAAATCAAAGAATTAGAAATGATAAATCCGGTTTAGGATTTAACTCATCATCTTCTTCTATTAAACCTAAGTCCTTAAAGAAAAAGGCAAACAATAGAAAAACACAACAAAATTCATCATCTTCTAAACCAATGCATGTACCCACTTGTTTTTATTGCAACAAACTAGGACATTTAAAGAAAGCATGTAAAGCTCGATTTGAAAGCACATATGTTTGGAAGCCTAAGGGTCGAAAAACTAACCCTAAAGGACCCAACCATCAAAGGGTACCAATGCATACATCTTTTGGTTTTGTAGGCTCTCAAGATAAATGGAGTAGCCAAAGAAGAAGGAACCAAATGGCTTATGGACAGCGGATGTTCAACTCACATGACCGGAGACAAGACGTTGTTCACCAAGCTCAAGCTCCAAGATGGTGGAACGGTGCATTTTGGCAATGGGAGAGCCAAAATCCTTGGACATGGAGAAATTGGTAATTCTTCCTTTACTATTAATAATGTACTATATGTAGAAGGGCTTAAGTATAATTTGATAAGTGTTAGCCAACTATGTGATGCTAATTTTCAAATAGAGTTTGTGAAAAGAAAATGTGTTGTGAAAAAGAACGATAAGATTGTTTTTGAAGCTATTCGTAAAAATGATGTTTACAAATTTAGCACACATGATTTGATACCACAAAATGTTTCTTGCCTAGTTGCCAAAAATGATTTGACTCAACTATGGCACAGACGACTTGGACATATTAGCTTTAAAAACTTCAAAGAGATTTGCAAAAATGAAAAGGTCCAAGGTCTTCCAAAATTAAATTTCGAAAACCATGGCTTATGTGACACTTGTCAAAAGGCAAAGCTTGTTAAAACAAGCTTCAAACCCAAAAATGAAATCTCCACCACCAAACCCCTACAATTGCTTCATATGGATTTGTATGGGGATATTGGTACAGCAAGTCTAAGTGGAAAACATTACACCTTTGTGGTGGTAGATGACTTCTCTAGGTACACTTGGATAATGTTCTTAGCTAAAAAGAATGATGCATGCCAAGAATTTATAAAGCTTTGTAAGAGATTAGAAAATCAAATAGAGGACACAATTAAGGAAATTAGAAGTGATAGAGGTGGTGAGTTTGATGGAGAATTTCAAGAATTTTGTGTATCCAAGGGGTATGGACACAATTTCTCAGCTCCAAGAACTCCTCAACAAAATGGTGTTGCGGAAAGGAAGAATAGAACACTTCAAGAAATGAGTAGAGCCATGCTAAACGAATTTGAGTTACCCAAATATTTTTGGGCCGAAGCGGTAAATACCGCTTGTCATGTGATCAATAGAGTTTATTTGAGACCATTTCTCAAAAAGACTCCTTATGAGCTTTGGAAAGGTAGAGTACCAAATATTGGTTATTTCAAGGTTTTTGGTTGTAAGTGCTTTATACTTAACACCAAAGATAACTTGGATAAACTCGACTTCAAAGCGGATGAAGGAATCTTTATGGGTTATGCTCAAAATAGCAAGGCATTTAGAGTATATAATAAAAGAAGCATGAAAGTTGAAGAATCAATTCATGTCAAATTTAGTGAACTCAACGAGGACAAATCAACCATAAATGATGACGATGATGATGATGAAATAATTGAAGTAAGCCATATAGAGAAATTTGAGAATCCAAAAGGTAATATTGTTATTGACCTTAGGATTGATCCACTTGAACCTAAGGTTGAAAATGAAGAAGTAGGAGGAGATACCTCAAATTTACCGGATTCATATAAGTATAGGAAAGATCACCCTAAAGAGTTCATATTAGGTGAAACTAGCCAAAGCATAATGACTAGGAGAAAATTCAATGAAAATGCCTTCATTTCACAAGTTGAGCCTAAAAACATAAAGGAGGCCATAAATGATCAAGATTGGGTATTGGCTATGCAAGAAGAATTAAATCAATTTGAAAGAAGTGATGTTTGGGAATTAGTTGCTAAACCTAGTGATCATCCCGTAATTGGCACTAAATGGGTATTTAGAAATAAAATGGATGATAAAGGAAACATCACTAGAAACAAAGCTAGATTAGTAGCCCAAGGCTATAGGCAAGAGGAAGGCATAGACTATGATGAAACTTTTGCCCCCGTAGCTAGGTTAGAAGCTATTAGGATGCTATTAGCATATGCATGCTATAAGGATTTCAAACTATATCAAATGGATGTGAAATCCGCATTCTTGAATGGAATAATTCAAGAAGAGGTCTATGTAGCTCAACCTCCGGGGTTTGAAAATCATGATTATCCAAATCATGTTTTTAAACTCAAAAAGGCCCTTTATGGACTTAAACAAGCTCCTAGGGCTTAGTATGATAGGTTAAGTAAGAGAAAATCTCACTTATTAACCTAAGATTTGGCCCATTACTCAGTTAGCAGCCTAACGTTGATGAAACTCACTTAACAACTCCTCTTTTGCCGAAATGTCTCACTTGTAGCCAGGTGACCGTTGACCAACCGTTGACCAACCGTTGGCCAGACGTTGACTTTCTCAGACCAACCAGAAGTTGACACGTGGCACCCTTTTTTTAATTAAAAAATAAAATTGTATTTTTGAATAAAGTGATTTAAAAGAAATTTAAAAATTCTAAAAAATTGTAAAAATTAATTAAAAAATATTTTAAAAATCAAAAATTAGGAAAAAAAGATAAAAAAATAAAAAATTACCCTTAACACCCCAGCACCCCCACCTACCCCCACGCGACACCACCCCACACCCCCCACCCCGCGCCAAAAAAATTTTTTAAATTTTTTTTTCTTACTCACTCATAATGCTCCGACCACTCGGTCCACCCCCGCGTCCCCTCCCTCACCCCCTCCTCTCGCGAATTTTTTTTTAAAGTTTTTTCTAACTCACACATAACGTCCTAACCACCGCCGCGTCCCCTCCCCCACCCCCGCGCACACCCCAAAAAAATTTTAAAATTTTTTCAACTCACCCACAAAGCTCCTACCCCCCCACGCCACACCACCCCCCGCACCCCCCGGGCCAAAAAGTTTTTTAAATTTTTTTCTAACTTACTCATAACGCTCCGACCACCCCCGCGTCCCCTCCCCCACCCCCTCCTCTCGCGAATTTTCTAACTTACTCATAACTTCTGGTTAATCATTTCGCGTGATGCTTTTTCACGGTTTTTCTTTAGTCCTTCGATTTGGTAATTATGAGTAGCCGTATGACAGAATAGATTTATTGCAAAACTCAAATCTACTCTGTTATACGGCTATTTATAAATACCAAATCATCATATGATGATTGGGTATTATGCATAGCCATTATGAATAGCCCTATAGCAGAATGGATTTGCGGCAAACCCATTTTTTGATACTTATGAATAGCCATATGCGGGTGTGGATTTGCGTCAAACTCATTTATGTTTTAAATGAATAACATCTTTCACTTGTGAATTATGTCTTGATTGTTTCAATATATGTTTTCTTCATTACTGTATATTTTCTTTGTGAAGAGTTTTTACGTGTTCTTATATACGTAAAATAACAAAGATCCAAAATAAAAAACATTTAAAAAAAATTCGCGAGAGGAGGGGGTGGGAGAGGGGACGCGGGGGTGGTCGGAGCGTTATGAGTAAGTTAGAAAAAAAATTTAAAAAAATTTTTGGCCCGGGGGGTGCGGGGGGGTGGTGTGGCGTGGGGGGTAGGAGCTTTGTGGGTGAGTTGAAAAAATTTTAAAATTTTTTTGGGGTGTGCGTGGGGGTGGGGGAGGGGACGCGGGGGTGGTTGGGACGTTATGTGTGAGTTAGAAAAAATTTTAAAAAAAAATCGCGAGAGTAGGGGGTGGGGGAGGGGACGCGGGGGTGGACCGGGTGGTCGGAGCATTAGGAGTGAGTAAGAAAAAAATTTTAAAAAAATTTTTTGGCGCGGGGTGGGGGGTGGGGAGGTGGGGGGGTGGTGTCGCGTGGGGGTAGGTGGGGGTGTTGGGGTGTTAAGGGTAATTTTTTTTATATATCTTTTTTTCCTATTTTTTTGATTTTTAAAATATTTTTTAATTAATTTTTACAATTTTTTAGAATTTTTAAATTTCTTTTAAATCACTTTATTCAAAAATACAATTTTATTTTTTTAATTTAAAAAAGGGTGCCACGTGTCAACTTCTGGTTGGTCTGAGAAAGTCAACGCCTGGTCAACGGTTGATCAACGGTTGGTCAACGGTCACCTGGCTACAAGTGAGACATTTCGGCAAAAGAGTTGTTGTTAAGTGAGTTTCATCAACGTTAGGCTGCTAACTGAGTAACGGGCCAAACCTTAGGCTAATAAGTGAGATTTTCTCGGTTAAGTAACTTCCTCCTTGAGAACGAGTTTTCAAGAGGAAAAGTCGACACTACTCTTTTTATTAAAGAACAAGGAAATCATCAATTGCTTGTTCAAATTTATGTGGATGATATTATATTTGGTGCTACTAATGATTCTCTGTGAGCATTTTGCAAAATTGATGGAAGGAGAATTTGAAATGAGCATGATGGGTGAACTCAACTACTTCCTTGGTCTACAAATCAAGCAAACTCAAGATGGAGTGTACATATCTCAAACAAAGTACACAAATGATTTGCTCAAGAAGTACAGATTCGAGGATGGGAGAAGTGTGAGCACTCCGATGAGCACAAGTACAAAGCTTGACAAAGACGAAAAAGGAAAGTCGGTTGAGGTAACCAAATATAGGGATATGATTGGTAGTTTACTTTATTTAACAGCTAGTAGACCGGATATTTTGCATGCTGTGTGCTTATGTGCTAGATTTCAAAGTATGCCTAAGGAATCACATTTAGTTGCTGTTAAACGTATCTTTAGGTATTTAAAAGGAACTTTGAATTTTGGATTGTTTTATCCCAAAAATGGATGTTTTGATTTAAGAGGGTATAGTGACTCCGACTATGCCGAAAATCTTGTTGATAGGAAAAGCACATCCGGGACGTGTAAATTCCTTGGAGATTGCTTGGTTTCTTGGTTCTCTAAGAAACAAAATAGTGTGTCACTTTCAACGGCGGAATCCGAATATATATCGGCCGCTTCATGTTGTGCACAACTACTTTGGATGACAAACACATTGAATGACTACAATGTTAAGTTTGATAAAGTTCCCATCCTATGTGACAATACCTCAGGCATAAGTATAGCACAAAACCTGGTTTATCATAGTAGAACAAAATACATTGAAGTGAGGCATCACCTCATAAGAGATTGCATTCAAAAAGGATTGGTATGCATTGAGTTTGTTCCAACAAATGACCAACTGGCGGACATCTTTACCAAATCCCTCCCCACTGAGACGTTCGAATCAATTAGAACGAGACTAGGAATGATAAACATAAGTTAAAAAGATGAAAACTGAAAATTTCAAAATCAGGGACACGTCGAACGATCGACGTATCAAAACAAGAGATCGACGTACGTCGATCTCTGACATCGATCGATCGACGTACGTCGATCGATCGACGTCGTCGAAATCTGCAGCTATAAAATCTGTCAAAAACGCGAATTCCCTCTCATTTGCAAACACTTTCATCAAGCGAAACCCTACAAAGCAGGCGCCTTCCCTCTCCAAAATCATTTCTCTCTTCAATTTCATCTCTAAATCAAGATCTAACTCATCTCTGCTCTTGATTCTTGAGTTCCTCTCTTGAATTCCTCAAATTTCAACCTACAATTCTCCCTCTCAAGCCCTAAAATCTCTAAAAATGTCTTCAAGGAGCAAAAACACAACCAAGAGGCCAAGATCTTCTAGAGGTGGAGGAGAAGGTTCAAGCTCCTCTCAAGGACAATCTTCTCAACCTAGGATGAAACAATCTATGGACATGAGTCAAGGGCGTGTCCTTGCCGGGATTAGAAGTGGGCTAACTCTCTCCAACTTTCCTTGGATCAAAGCCAAAGATGCCAAGGATGCTTTAACGGAACCTTTGCCACCAGGGCAAATAAGGTATATAACTAGACATTCTCATATTTTATATGATAAATGGGATGATGATGAAAGAGCAACCATCCCACTCAAGTTGCTTAGAATAAATGATATTCTAAGCAATAATAAACTAAGCTCAATCATTGAGTGGTTGGATGTTCAAGAGTGGAGGAGTATATGGAATGAGAATGAGATGTCAAAAATGTGCACTAGGTATACTCGACTATTTTATGCAAATTTGTGGGTTGAATACATAAATAACCTTCCCTTAGCTCTACACTCTGTTATTGATGGACACCATATCAAATGGAAAGTTGAAAAAATTTGTGACCTGATTGGTGTACCCAACGAAGGGTATTTTGAGTTTGATGCGTGGAAATGGGATGCAGCCAAATGGAAAGTATCTGAAGATGAAGTTAAGACTTTCTTAGGCTTCCATCCTAGTAAAAACACAAATGATATTCCTTTAGTCTACCACACTCTTCTGGCCATTGTTACATTCTGTATCAATGGTAAATCCGCAAAACTGCCAAGTAACCTTGACTTCTACATAGCATACCGAATAGCTAACCGGGAGAAGGTTAACTTTGGGGAGCTTTTCATGAAAAATGTTGTCGAAGCAGCAACCAAACAAAACAAGGCCCTACCCTATAGTAACCTTATTTATCGGATGCTTGTGAAGTCAGGTATTCAGGTTGATGACACGGATATTGACAGTATTACGCACAAAGACTTCTACGATAAAGTCAATATCCAACAAATACTAAAGTCTAGAAAAGAAGCGATGAGAAGAGAACAGGAGGAGGAGGCAAGGGAAGAAGAGGCAGACTTTCCGGATGAGGCACCTATTCCTGAACCGGACGCTCAACCAGCACCAAGTAGCTTGAGCACCAATGTTCCAGAACTTCAAGCTCAAGTTATTAGTCTTCAGCAGGAAGTCGGTGAGCTAAAGGGCAAAGTAACCGTGCACGAATCAAGATTTGCCAAGCTCAAGGAAAAAATGAAAGCTTGTATTCCTGGAATCACGTTTTCTTCAGATGAAGACTAGAGTGTTTTGTTTTAGCTTGCTTCTAGTTCTAGCTTAGTGTTTGTTGTTGGTTGTAAAACTTGAATGAGTCCTTGAATTTAATGAAGTATTGTTGCTTATTTTTTTGATGCTTTCAAAAAGGGGGAGAAAATGAGTGTTGTTGCTTAAGTGGTTTAGTAGCTCATTGGTTGATTAAGTGGTTTATTTTTTGTTGTTGCTTAAGTGGCTTAGTGGCTCATTGGTTGATTAAGTGGTTTATTTTGACTTATTTGTTGCTTATTGGCTTAATTGCTTAAATGGTTTATTGGCATGTTGCTTAAGTGGTTGGCATGGTTTATTGACATGGTCTATTGGAATGATTTATTGGCATGTTGCGTTTCTTTGGCAAAATGAGGTAAGCTTGAAAATTGAAATCTTTGTAAATTGTTGGAGAAATGAAAATAAGCATGAAAAGTTATTTGGTTGACGGGGAGCAAATTTAAGGAGAAGTATTTCGATTGGATTTGCAGAATCTTGTTCACATTGATTATTGTGGAAGGTATAGAGTGCATATACTTAGGGAGAGATTAATATTTTTCAAATGTAAAATATTCAAAAATAAAGCAAAAACATCTTTTAGAATCTCGGTTTTGAAATCCTCAAAAAGGGGGAGATTGTTAGTTTATAAAATGTTTTGATGATACAAAAAGATGTTTTAAAAAGAATAAGACAATTTCATATCTTAAGTTCAAAGCAAAATTGAAGTAAACATGTGCGAGATAAAAAATCTCTCATGAATCGGATGAAGGTTACATCAGTTCCTCAAGAGATCCATGTGAAGTTTGGTAAAAATTTAAGCACTCAGAATAACGTCATACTCTCAGCTAAGAGACGTAGATCGATTGACATGTATCTGAGAGACGTCGATCTCTCAGTTAAACATACGTCGATCAATCGACGTATAACTGAGAGACGTCGATCTCTCAGCTTCAGGTATGTCGATCGACCGATATACATCTGAGAGACGTCGATCTCTCAGCCTAATGACGTCGATCGATCGACGTCATTCTGAGAGACGTCGATCTCTCAGCCAAGCTGACGTCGATCGATCGACGTCTGACTGAGAGACGTCGATCTCTCAGCCCTGGCACGTAGATCGATCGACGTCTCCAGAGTTCAAAAATTTTCAAACGTTGAAAAAAAATCCAAGGGAGATCTATGATATTTTCTCTCTCCAATCTTGCTCAAATTTCTTGTGGACTTTAACCCAACATACTACATGCTTCCTTGACTATTTTAAACATGTCTAAGATTCTCTAGTGTGGCTATCCAAGATCAAATCACTTCATAGGGTGGCTAAAGACTATTTGGGCACTATCTTGATATTTTTGAAGATGAGGACTTGGTGGAGAGCCTCAAAAACGTGGTCAACTTTATTTATAAATAGAAGAGGCTTGGATGAAGCAATTACACACTTTCAACATCATCTAGCTTCATTTTCCATTGTTGTATATTTCTCTCATACTTGTAAATTTGTTTAAAGCTTGTCTAGCTTTTCTTTGATCTTCATTATTGTATATTGAGAGAAAGAGAGTCAAGCACAAGAGGAACCATAAATATTTGATCTCTTGCTTGTGCTTAGACTTGTGAGAAAGTGCGAACCTTACTATATTTCTTCAACCCACTGTGAGAAGTTCTTGAGGGAACTTTTGTTGAAGTAGTGAGGAAGCAAGAAGTTGTTCTTGCTAAGAAGCTGTAGTTGCTGTAGTTGCACAAGTGTGTTTTGTGCAAGAAGTTGCTGTTGTTGTTGCTTACACTAAAGTGTTAGTGTAAGTGTTGCTGTGGTTGTTCTTATTGTTCATAATAAGAAGAGTAGTTGTTGAAAATCCACTTTGGAAACAAAGTGGTAGTGGAGTAGAATCATTTACGATTCGAACCACTCTATATCCGGTGTACTCATTCATTATCTCTCATCTCCAATTCTTGCTCTGATTTTGAATATCCTTTTTGAGTTGAGACAAACGAGAAAATTCCGCAAAAAGAGCCAAACACTCTATTCACCCCCCCTCTAGAGTGTATTTCGGACCTAACAAGGCGAACATAGAGGAAAAAGGAAAAGGGAATCACGTCCATCGTTTCGAGTAATCAACGATTAGCTAAAGATTTAGGCTTGTTTTATCTTCTATCATCTTCTATTTTTTCCTTGGATTGCCTGTATGCCAGATGAATTAATTTACTATTTAAATTGGTGGAAAATTGTGGTTGAATGTCTAAAGAAATTTCATCGTCAATTTCATAGATCTCATGGTTATGTGTGGTAAGTTGTTTTTTTGGAATGACTTGATAGGTGAAAAGTGATGATTTGGTGTCTTTGATGATGCTACATGCTTGTTGCATTCTTTACATGAATACAATGTGAGAATAATCATTTGTTAGGATTTTCTATCGTTTAATCTACCGGATAAGTGTTTGTAACATTGCATGCCGAATAACCAACATGGTTGGCGTGTGGTTCAGCACCTCGTCTCTTAAGCATGTGGTTGGAGCTTCGATCCCCATTCATGTGAATGGAGCAAATCATTTGAGAAGTCCCCTACCACTTAGTGTGCTGACCGCAGGGACGGATGCGGCTGGAGGGATACTTTGGGCAACCAAAAAAACATAGCATGCCGAACGTTCACCATTGATCGGTTTAGATTGAATAAAGTACAATGTTTATGATGTTCAGACCATACCTGGAAAGGCTCAGGCCAGTCAGTCAGCGTCCATCTTTTACGTTCAGTTTCACCATATTTTCTCTTTCACAGTATAATCATGAAAACTAGTTTTAGTCATAACTCTTGGTATATAACTGCAATTAATGTGGTTAAAGATGTGTTAGAACTATTGAAAAATTTACAACTTATATTTATTAGTTGAGAGCGAATTTATACGTTTTTAAATGTGAAAGTATGGCTGAAAACTACATGTTGTTCAACTGGGTGTAACAAGCTTCGACAGGATGGATTCTCTATATCAGCAAGTTAGGTGGTACCCCATCGGCTTCCTACTATGTATAGGTAAGTGGTGAAGAACGGATTTCCTACCATAGTAATGTATATGAAGGTGGACTCCTGTCATACATTAATAAAGAGAGAGGACTCTCCATGTAGCGCCCCGCTCCCGAGCTCTAGCCTCGGTAGCAGTGCGCTATAGGTGGTATCAGAGCTATGTTTGAGCAATGCGTTCATCCTCAGACCGACGGACAGTCGGAGAGGACCATTCAAACTTTAAAGGATATGTTGAGAGCGTGCGTATTGGACTAAAAGGGGAACTGAGACGGTATGATCAAGTTAATTGAGTTTTCCTATAACAATAGGCACCCTTTGAGGCGCAGTTGAGGAGATATGCGCCGGATCCGAGCCATGTACTAGACGCACCACCATTGAGGATTCGGCCAGACACGACATATCAGGAGACCCTTATCAGGATCGTGGATCGCAAGGACCAGGTGTTGAGACATCGAGTCATCCCTTATGTCAAAGTGCAGCGGACCAATCATACAGAGCGCGAGACGACTTAGGAGCTCGAGTAGCTAATGCGAGAGAGATATCCACAGCTTTTCGAATAAGGTACGTCAAGTTTCGAGGACGAAACTTCTTGTAAGGTGGGTAGGATGTTATGTCCGAAAAAAAAGAGAGGGAAAATAAAAAGAAAAAAAAGAAATAATTAATAATAACAAGAATAAAAAAATAATAATAAATGTGAATGTGTGTGCCGTGTGTGAGAGGATAGAGAGGGGGAGGGGATAAGATTTTGGTTATTTAAATATATCTTCAATTAATCTCCTGAGGTTCAAAGTTATCCTAAATTATCAAAAATCTCTTCTCTAACCAAAATAAAACTCCCCAACCCCATCTTTCCCTTGCAGACCAACGGCATCTTGGTAAAGAAAAAAAGAAAAAGAAACGACATGAATAGGAGGGCCAAGAAGAGAAGAAAAAAAAAGTGAGGGAGAGGAGAAGGAGGCTAGCAAGATCACTTCTATCCAACCTTAATTCATCCACTCTTTTTGTGTTTAGCGTCAATCGAGGTAGGTGCCTCTTCCCCCTCAAACGGGCATAATACATGCATGCTTTGATGATATATTTATGTGATTCGTTGTTTTTATTTGTTTAATATGTGAATTTTGTCTTGTTTTATATGAGAAAGCATGAGATGTGTTGTATATGGCTTTATGTGTATGTGCGTGTGTATTGAAATTGATGTTTGTTGTGATTCAGATTGGAGACACACTTGAATCAAATCAAAAGGTTGAATATTTTCACACTTAGGGTTCTTTAAAATTGCGTTTTGGCCTTAGAATAAGTTCATCTAGCCCGGAATAGGTTGGGGTTGGGTTGGAAGTCGAAAAACGGGTCTGACGGACGCGTTTCAGGGGGTGGCGCGTGGGACCCACGCGCGGCCCCTGACGGCGCGTCCGGACACGTGCTGATGTGTCCACTCCCAAAAGTTGCGTCTCGGTATAACGAGTCCAACGCAACTGGTTTGAGGTCATTAAAACGAAGATTTTATGAAGGTTAGAAGTAAATATAATTTAAAAAAATAAAAAAAAAAGGAAAATGTTGTTGGACCGGCCTGGCAGCCGGACCGGACCGGATGGCCAGCAGACCGGACCAGGTAGCAGGCCGGCCCAAACCGGAAAAATAAAAAAAAAATCTGAAAATTAATTTCTGAAATGAATAAATGATAAATAATTAATTAAAATTAGTTTAAAATTCCAAAAAAAATATATTTATTTATCAGAAAATTCTAAATAAATTACAGAAAATATAAAAAGGTTAAAATTAAATTATTTTCACTTAATTTCTGAATTTTGATAAATGTAAGTAATTAAAAATAATTAGTGATAAATGGAATTAAATAAGGGAAAATTAGTAGAAAATTCTACAAAATTAATAAAAGCTAAGGAAAAATAAGGGGGATGCTAAATAACAACTTTTCAATGTTCTTAAAATTTACTAAACTAAATATTGAGTGCCGGAGATGGTGAGGATGGGCGTACGGGCCCCAGGCGACTAAATATTGAGTGCCAGAGTTGGTGAGGATGGGCGTACGGGCCCTAGGCGACTTTTGTTGTTGCATTCATGGCACGTGCATTGCATGAGGTATACTGCGTCTATAGGGCGTAGGTATCGGGATGACTTACCGTGTCTATAGGGCACCGGGGTCATGAGACATACTGCGTCTATAGGGCGTGGGTGTCCAAACGGCAAGTGATGGCTTGAGACCACGACGCTGGATTTAGGACCCGGGGGCATGCATTGCATATAGGTCTAGGGGCATATTGCATGACATGATTCTCGTTGCGTGTGATACGTTGATTGAGCATGCATCACGTACTTGCGCATTTTTATGTGGAGTGCTTTACTTACCGCATTTTTTTTATCTCATGCGTGTTATCTTATATTTATGTGCTATGTGGTTATATTAT
>AP025044.1:32581442-32607417 GCA_036186865.1 Eustoma russellianum
AATGATATATATATATATTTTTTTTTTTGAAAACAAACTTTTTATTAAGGATAAGCCTCACTTATGGCGGAGGAAAACCATAGTACATAAAAGAGTATAGTAGCATTAAATGATTATCAACATCCAGTGAGTATATGATATGCCGCATTAAAACCTTGTCAAGTAAAACCACCCTTGTGGATAAAACCTTGACGAAGGAAAAAGCGTACATATTTATATCATTGGAATGCTGATAGGCGCTACCGATAAAGAAACTTAACATGATACTAATATTACATAGAAATAGAGTGTACATCCAAAAAACAGTATGTGGTTGATGAATTCTCCGATAGGCAGAAACCGCAGCAGTGACCAAAAAACTCAATGTAATTCGACTTGTGGCCGCCAACATGGGTGAGGTAGTAGTGTCCGGGGAAAAAAACCGTCCGTGATTGTGCTGAGCAAAATATGGCTCCGTCCATGCATCACCAAAAAAGAAGAGTATTAAACCCACAAACCATATGTAACAATCGGGTGGCTATTAAAGGAAAAATGAACATACCAACCCTGCCTGTACCCAGCAGGATACAGGCAGAGTGAAGATAAGTAAGCCAATCCATATGGAAGACGCAATATGTATATAAGACCGCCTGGAGAGATAGTGAACATGTAAGATGAGGAAACTGGGACTCACCGAGCCTGCCTATACCTGGGAGGGTACAGGCAGAGATATTGTAAGACTGCCAATCCTTGTGGAAGACGTCAGTGAAGCGAAACGACGCCATCATGAGTAAAACAGTTTTGGATGTTTGCCATGCAGCGTTGAAAACAACCATCTTGTCAGAGCTTGGTAAATAATACACCATGCAAGAATATAGGAGAAAAAACGTACCGGGGCTGCCTGTATTGAACATAATACAGGCAGAAAATATAGTAACTTGCCAATCCATATGGAAGCTCAAATTTAATGAAAGCGTATGTTTGGAATCGATAGATCCAAAGTGACTGCCGCCCGGACCATTGGAGGCAGACTGCGAGCCGTAAAATAGCTCGTAGTCGGCGATGTCATAGCATGCTGGGCTAGATAATGGGCCGCCATGTTAGCCTCTCTATAGACATGTGTAATCTCCAATCGATGAGTATTAACTAAAGTCTGTAGCAGGCATAAATGATAGTTGCCATAGACTGTTTGTGGCTGACGTAATCGAAGCGTGATTTGAGCACAGTCCGTCTCCAGAACAAGTGTACGATATAATGGAAGGAAATAGAGTAGACCGAACAAAGAAGCTTGGATTTCCGCCATCAATGGTGTGCAGGTTGGTAACCGGAATGAGAGCGCGCTGACACAGGTGCCCGATTGATCCCGTAGTATAACACCACCTGCCGAAAAATGGCGGCCAACTGCTGCATCAACATTCATTTTAAATTTCCCAGGCGGTGGAGTGAGCCATCTGACGATTTTAAGCCGGGGCGGACGTAAATAGGGAATCCAGGGTAGAGAAGGGGAAGGCCCTGCTGCTAGCTTGGATCCATGCAATGTTTGAAACCACATTTGAATATCAAAATATGTCGCATTTCGGAGAGATGTATGCGAGAAACTTGTCATCTCGCCATACACTAGGCTAGTATAACTGCGCCAAATATTGTGAACCAATATACCCGGGACCACTGTTTTCAAAACTCCAATGATTGAAGAGGTAGTTGAACGATACCACCATGCCAGCAAATATTGCCGGAGAGTCAGCGTTGTTGGGGAGATGATTCAATTCTGCTGCAAAAAACCCATAGACGACGTACTGGAGGACAATAGAGAAAGATATGATCAACCGTGGCTGAATGCAGTTTGCAAAAGGGACATCGTGTAGGACGAGCAGCCGAGTAACAACCAATGTAGTCTTCCAGGGGAAGAGCTGCATGAAAAATACGCCATAGAAGAAGCTTCGTAACAGGTGAATGATATTTAAACCATATAAACTTAGACGAAAGCACCGTCGTAGCAGGAGGCCGACAAATATCATAAGCGGATTTTAAAGTGAATTCTCCCGTTGTCGATGGTTTCCAGAAGAGATGAGTACCCAAATCCAATGTTTGAGCCGAACAGAATGTATGGGTGCGACAAATAAGTTTCCAAATGGGAGAATCCGGCAACCGTGGACGATAATCCCCTCTGCGTCCATATTTAAAACGCATATACCGACTCCATAATGTATCCTGCTTATGATAAAGCCACCAAATTCGGCAATTGTAGGCTTGTTGGAGAAAATTCAAATCCCTTAGACCTAGGCCACCCTCATCGATAGGAGTTGTTAATTTAGACCAAGCTACCCAATGATGTCGTTTGCCCCAATAAAATGATGCCATCTTTCTATGTATCATTCGAATGACGGACTTAGGTAAGCCTCCAGCTGCAAGAATATGGAGGGGTAGCGCAGAAATGACTGAACGTAATAAAACCAACCTGCCGGCCATGAAAGAAGTCTAGAGTGCCAACCTTGCAGTCGGTCATCAATATGTTGTATTAACGTAGTACAGTATCGAGATCGATTAATTCCTCGGTGAAGATGAGAGCCCAGATATCGAAAAGGTAGACCAGTGAGCCGCATGCCCATCAGGTCTTGGAGGGAGCGACAGCGACTAGTCGCTAGGTTTGACGATGGAATGATGTTACTCTTCTGATAGTTGATTTTCTGACCCGAAGCTGTTTCATAATCTGTTAAGAAAGCGCGAAAGCGCACTAGGTTGCGTCGTGTCCCCTGCAGAAATATAAGGAGGTCATCCGCATAGGCCAGATGCGTGATCGTAAATGGAATACGACCTAGGCGGAAAGGTAATATGTCCCGATGTAACTAAAGAATTTAGTCCTCGACTGAATCCCTCCGAAGCCAATATAAATAGAAGTGGGGATAAAGGATCCCCTTGTTTCACTCCTCTTCCCGGCCGAAATTTAGGAGATGGCTCTCCATTGATCAAGACAGAGAATGTTGTTGCTCGGAGATGATTGATAATGATCCGATTAAAGAAATCAGAAAACCCAAACTGGCGCAGCAATTTACTCCAAATAGTCCCAACTCACACGATCAAAAGCTTTCATCATGTCTAATTTCAAACACAGTTGAGCTCCACCTCTATCCAACATGTGAATCATTTCCCGCGCTAATAAAACTTGAGTGGAAATATCATGTCCGGGAAGGAAACCTGTTTGTTCTGGTGAAATCAATTTGGGAAGAAGCGTGCTCAAGCGTGTAGCAATGATACGAGTACAAATCTTGCTCAAAAAATTTGTAAGACAAATTGGGCGAAAATCGCTAAACGTCGTTGGCATTTGCGTCTTAGGGATTAATGTGATTAACGCACTGGCCATGACTGGGCTGTGGAACTCCTAAGAAAAATTCCTGTACTGCTTTGACCACATCCGAGTGTATGGTAGTCCAACAAGATCGATAGAAGCCCCCATGAAAACCATCTGGGCCTGCAGCGCTCTGGGAGTCGAGATGCCATACATGCTTGATCTCCGCCTCCAATGGTATCTGTGTCAGCATCATATTGTCAGAATCTGTTACCAGTCGAGGAATATGAGAAAGTATAGTCGAGTGATTATATGTTGGTTCAGAGGCAAACAGATCCCGATAAAAGGATACAGCAGCCGCCTTAATGTCCGCCGAATCTGTCAATATTGTGCGGTTGATCCAATTTGCTGAATGCGCAAAGATGTTCTCTTCCCCTTAACCACCGAGTGAAAGTATTTTGAGTTGGCATCACCGTCCTTAAGCCACTTGACTCGAGCTTTTTGTTTCCAAAATTGCAATTCATAAGCCGAAGCCTGCAAATACTCCGCCTTGGAGCGCTGATATGCCTCCCTGTTATCCGCAGTCGGATTAGCGTCCCAGGCGGCCTCAGCATGATTTAGCTGTGTCTCTGCATGAGCCAAATTGCTGAAGATATTCCCAAAGATGTCTTTATTCCACCGCTGAATATCTTTTTTAATGCGAACAATTTTTGATAGAACCCATGCATTCCACCAGTAGTTGGGTAAGATGACCATGACTGTGTCATGTAAGAGTGAAAGTCTGGATGATGGAGCCACGCATCCAAAAAGCGGAAAGATCTCCTTGCTGCTGTGACCCTCTGGCGACATAATAATAAAAGGGGCGTGTGGTCCGATGTAACCCTAGGCAAATGTGTTAACTGCATATCTTGGAAGACATCCTGATACGCGGAATTTGTGAACACCCAATCTAAACGCCGACGGATTCTTCCAAGGCCCCTACCATCTGCCCATGTAAATCTGGAGCCCTGATATGGAGGTGCCATTAAGGAACAAGATTCGATACAATCATTGAAATCCTGCAATGATGTTAATGAGGGTGTGGAATGGCCCCTATGGTCCTCAAGAGCCCGAAAAGTATTAAAATCACCTCCCAACACCCAGGGTAGCTGTGACGAGTCTGCAAAATGACACAATGACTGCCATAAAGGACGCCGTTGCGGAATAGAATGCTTCGCATAGATAACTGATATAGCGAACATCCATTGCAGCGAGTAAGACTGCATAGTAAAATGTACCACCTGATCGTGATCCTGTGTTGTAATCAAACGAAATTCAGTGTCTCGCCAGAAAAACCAAATACGTCCAGATTGTGAAGCATAAAATTGTGAAAATCCCAGCCTTAAGGCAAACACTTGTATTTGTGATGGAGCATGCTTGGGTTCAATTA
This sequence comes from Eustoma russellianum, assembly GCA_036186865.1. Taxonomy (NCBI): domain Eukaryota; kingdom Viridiplantae; phylum Streptophyta; class Magnoliopsida; order Gentianales; family Gentianaceae; genus Eustoma; species Eustoma russellianum. The sequence continues at coordinate 32,586,137 of AP025044.1, forward strand.
AAGCAAGCAAATGTAAACGATGTTCATGAATTAAATGTTTTATTCGGGGCAAAGAGGCGCGAAGGCCTCTGACATTCCAGATTAATAGATTCATTGAGGTAAAGAAGATGAACTTCCCTGAATGATGTGCGAGGCACTTCGTCAAGATTGTAGATGGCGGAAGAGGGGGCAATTCCTTGCGTGTCCGACGCTTACGACGCGGAACTACTTGAATAAAGCCCGTTGCATCCTCTTGGTCGTCTAAACGGGCAATTAAAATGTCCTCATCAGGCGATGGGGGTATAAATTCCATACGACGTGTAACATCCTCTGAGACATGCGGAATATCATCCACATGATCTGCAGGCGGTAGGTGTGTCAGATGAATGGCCCATTTCAACCGTATTGACCTCAACAGTAGGATTAGGGTCAGCAGCTTCACATAAATCCTCTATGCATGGTTCAGCCATGGGCTGAGAAACCCTAATCGGTGGCTCAGCCGAAAGACCAGGATCCTCAACGATGACTGGATGGGATGTGATCGGTGGGTTACTAGGCTTGTGCTTAACCGGCGTCCATCGTTGATTAGCAGTGCGTGACGGCCGGCGCGGAGGCGGCGGAGGAGGAGGCGGTGGATGAGCTTTACCTGACTCCTGAGGAGGGCATGCATCCGATGCATGGCCCAATCGACGACAAGATGTACAAAATAAAGGCAGATCCTCATACACTATCGATTGCAATATCATCCTGCCTTTTGCCTGCAGATAAATTTTCTGTGGCAAATCCTGCGAAACATCAACCTCAACGCAGACCCTAGCCACTGAAGGGCGCAGGCCATCCGCAGTCGCAACATCAAGTTTCAAAGGTAGTCCTATCGGTCTGACAACTTCAAAGAGGGCAGCGCGATGATGTAAGTGTACTGGTAGCGACGGCAGCGCTACCCACACCGGAACAATCGGAACATCCGCGCTGGGATCAAAATCTACTGTCCATTTCGTAATTCTCATATGACACCCAGAGATGTGCCAAGAGCGACGATAAAAACATCTCAAATAGTCTGCTTCATTTCGGAAATTCAAGAGAATATGGGAGTGATCAATCAATGTAATACGTAAATCCTGTTGGAAGCCAATTTTCTCAAATACCTGACGTATAATTTTTAAGGGCGGTCTGCCATACCAGAAAGTACCAACCAACGAATATCTGTAGGGTTCGGCCAGCGCATCGATTTCCGTGTCAAGAAATGAGATCATGGGAATTCCTTTGTAGCGGGAAACGGTTTTCGGGGCGATTGAAAATTGGTTGAAGAAGCCCCGGAAACAACTGCAGCAAAGGATGGTGCAGTTGTCGTATTTGCAGCCATCGTAATGTAGCAGAACGGAAAAGTGCAAACTTTCAGATGTAGAATGTGAGGCGGAAGAAATCACAGTGAGGAACGGCAGCGAACGACAGCAATCGCAAGCATCAGGAGCGGCGGCGGCGATCGCCGCCAGAAATCGCTGGAGCCGAAACCATCATATATCGTGTATTTCATATATGATATATGTATATATATATATATATATATATATGTATATATGTGTGTGTGTGGTATATATATGTGTGTGTGTGTGTATATGTGTGTGTATATATATATGTATATGTATATATGTATGTGTATGTATATATGTATGTGCTTGTATGTCTATACCTATATACATGCGTATCCACAAGGGTGGTTTTTCCTGACAAGGTTTTAATACGACATATCATATGGTTGAAGATTCTCTTCCTTCGGAGCCTGCATTATAATCGTTTACTTATAGATCATATGTTGTATCTTGTCATTTGCTCTAACTTGGAACTACACTGTATTAGGATCTTCCTCCGCCCCAATGAGGTTTATTATTAATAAAACTTCTTTTATTGTCAAAAAAACCTATGTGCATATGTACGGACATATGTGTGTGTGTATATATAAAGAGAGAGAGAGAGAATGACAAAAATATATTAGTTTAATAAGAAACCCACTTTATTGCACTTCTAGAAGAAAATCTACATCTATCAACCACGGTTTTTCAAAACCATGGTGCGGCATGGGCCACGATTTTGGCAAAACAATGGTGCGCCACTTTGACTGTCACACTACGATTTCCACAAAATATCTATTAGTACACTATGGTTTTGACAGAACTGTAGAAATATTTTACGACTTTAAAAAATCTAATGCAGCTAACCAATTTCAACCCTATCTATTGAATTCTCATTGATTGAGTAGGCTTGAACGATGTCTTACGCTTGCCGAGTGACGGTTCACTTATATTGAATGTTTTGAAATGAATCAGATGTGGTTGTTTCATTGTTTCAACTTACATTAAGTTGAATGATTTCACCGAAATGCGTTGACTGCCGTGAGAAAGGATGAAAATAAAGATGATATGAATTTGTGTGTAGATGGCCGCATTTGAGTTCCAATAGACACGAAGGATTTGATTGAAATTCCGTTATGATATACCATGACAAAGATGAGGGGAGCACTTACTTGTCATCACAACCAATAACGTTCATCGTACACTATTCCAAAAAAGTCAAATCAGCACGAGTTCAGAACAGGAAGATGTTGCGGATACAATTCCCAAACTATTACGTACAGTCAAAAAAATATGAAACTTGTTAAGATACTGGGCATTTAATTTATGGTTGTAAATTTTCAATTTATGAATGTCAATTATGCATAACAAGTATCGCATCAGCTCATAATAAATATTGATGACAAATTTCTTATAGTGCTCGTTACATTTTATAAACAAACCCTAATCCCAGATCCTGACCCCTAGCCCTTACTCCGAACCTTAACCTTAACCCTAAATATTACCATTACCGTAACCCTAACCCTAACCTTAACCCTAACCCTAATCCTAACCCGCCGCCTAAGTATCAAGTTAGACCGCGCCTATTGGACCGCTAATAGAACAGGTGAAGAAGATGGCCAGAAAGGATCATCGGATAAGTCATTCAAAGTAAATCGATGCCGAAATTAAATAACACAACAACAGTGTAATGATTAAAGGATGAAACACAAACGATATTGATGAAAATAAACATTACATAGAAATATCCATTGTAACGATGATACAAATGACACTAATAAAAATAAACATTACAGAAAACATAAAGACGCTATATATTATTCTGAAAATTTGTGCACTAGGACAAGTGTTGCGGTTTGTGACCTACTTGGCTGCATATACAACACGTTTTCCGTTTCATTGCGAATACGAATTGATATAGGCCTCACGCATGCATGCTTTCTACGAAATAAGTTTGCTTCAGGCTAGAACGGCTGACCAGTATATAGAGTGTTACAGTGCATGAAACAAAGCATTGTACGCGCTTAACATCGTTTGACATGAGTAGAAAGAAGTAACCAACTCCCACTGCCAGACTGTGTACTTGCATAGCGTGTGAACAAGGCATGTGATAGAGCTGAAATTTACCACAAATGAGTTTTCTCAAGCAGATTGACGTTACATGCAATACCACACCATATGGCATCAATCGAGTCACAACCATATACAGATCTGCTCGTCTATCGTAAGCCTGAATCTGGTCTTTTCTGACATTAATCTCTTTGTGAATAAATTGTTGTGGCATTTCAGTGGCCATCTGTCCCCGACACTTATATGAGCAAGTTTCTCTTGGTGTTTCTCATCAAACATCTTTACTGTTCTTTTGAAAACAGCTTGAACACAAGTAGCCATCGGTAAACATATAGCTCCCTTGAGTACACTGTTCCACGACTCTGGGTACTTGGTTGTGATTATATAATACCTCTGCTATTGTCATACAACAATGTCTATGTATCAAGCGGAATTTTCATAAGATAGTCGTATGGATCTTTATTCAGGCCTTCAGCTTCTCTATATATTTGTAAACTTGTGCACTTTTTGCTACGATGCAGAAACCCATATAATAGTTGCTAACGCCTTACCAGGAAATTCGTCTGTAAAATTGATTGCACATGAATCTACAATAGGATCAGACACTATATATAAAATGTATGAATTCATTATCTAAAAACTTAATGAAAAAATCGATTTGATGTGACAGGTACAATATCTATGATACGTAAGGTGGTTTCTATATAGGATCCGATTTGATCTATTTGAAGGACAGTAGATTGTTCTGAAATCAAACATACATCTTTCATGTCGTCTATTACATACTGATGCATGTTCTAAGCAACCACCTCCAATTGTGTTCGCATTCCTTATCAACAATTGCATAATCAACGGGGAATATATGATCAGCTTCATCAACTGCAACAACAATCGATAATTTCTTGCTATGCTTGCATACAAATGCCATTCTGTCAATTGATATCGCCTGATGATACGTTGAGGCCCAACAATCGATGTCTGAATGTCTCGAAAACTACACCAAAAACCTTCATATCAATAATATTGAATTCTGGATCGTGTCTCTACCGAACCATGATTCCTCCGTTTGATAACTTAAAGGCATCTATATAACAAGGCTGTAGGATCTGCAAGGCACCACTAGAAGGGGGGGAGGTTGAATAGTGTGTACGGAAAATGTGGTTTTTTAAAATTTGTTTAAAACCACCAACTCAACTTTTAAAAACTTTCTTGTTTTAGAACTAGTTTTAAAACGTTTTTAAAACTAGGTTGTAGTCTTAAAAAATTCTGAAATTTTGAGAGAACTTAGCCTCAGATGTTATGAGTGTCTCCTAAAACTTTCAGATTTAAATTTCAACCTCTAACCCCTTGAAAATTCGTTGGTGGTCAGATTGCGCAAATCTGCCAAAATGATACACTGATTTGAAAAATTTATTCCTATTTGTACACACTCCAAATGCTCCAAAAATTTAACCACTACCCCTTATATGTTATATTTAATGGATTGAAACATTTTTGAAAAATGCTTTTGGAAAGTTTGTCAATTACGATCAAAGTCTCAAAATCAGACTGCACTAGTCTAGAACTTGGACGTTTGATTGACTTATACTTACTCAAAAGGGTTGAAACTTGTGCCAAAAGAACCTTAACACGTGTGGCTATGTGTCCTGAAGTTTCGTGATTTTGGAAATTTGTTTACTTTTTTACGGACGTGATTAAATACAGTAAACAGTGCTAAACAGAAAATCAATGCTGAAAGTAAATGACACCAGAATTTTATACTGGTTCGGTTATCAACAACCTACTCCAGTCTTCAAGGAACACCTTCCTTGGTTCACACTAGTCCACAACACAAATACACCTTACCACATGGGTTGATAGTTACACACCAACTCCAACCCTTTACAAACCTTGTACGTAGAATACAATTCGCACGAACACCACCACCTTGCAGAATGAAGATTGATCACACCTTGATCAATCTTTTACAAGATATAGAATGTGTGGTGTCTAAGATAAGCCTATTCAAGAATAAGAATATAAGTACAATAGGCTTTCAAGAAAGAAGAAAGAAAGAGAGTGTAAGAAGAAGGCTAGAACACTTTTGATCTTTGAATTTTGCACTCTTGTTCTTGTTTTGTTTTGCTCTTCTTTCTCTCCTTTAATTTGTTTGGCTGCCCCCTAGTAGATCTTCTCCACTTGAAAATTATCTTCTGTCATTGGGAATGTGTGTATCATTGTGACATGATATTGCTTACTTGGCACCTTCTCATTGGATGATCATTTAACCTTTGCTAACTTGGCCCTTCATGATTGGTTGAAAGTTGTCATCACTTGATGACTAGGCAAATCTGAGAATACCACTTAAAACATGTGCCAAAATCATCATAATTTCCATAATCCACAAGATTGTCACATAAAGTTAGCAAGACATTTTGTCACAAAATGGTGAAAAATTCGGCATAATGACAAATGCACATGCTGAAATTCAGCATGTGTTACATACACTTTGTTCAAAATATTCCTATTTAGCATTGTTTTAATTCAAGAATCCATCTCCATTTAGTACAAGACATCTTCCTCAATTTTGGAATTAAAATTATACATCACATAGGCCAAAAATCGGCCATATCCATTACTACACATGCTGAAACTTTCAGCTGTGATATTCAAATATATCACAATTTTAATTCCAAAATTATTCAAATTACTTCCAAATTATCTTCCAATTAATCACCTTAATCAAGACACAAATATGAGCCATTAAGATACAAAAACGTCCAGCCATTAGCACACCATGCTGAATTTTAGCATGTGTCACAATTGTAACAAATTTGAAACATTACCTTGTGTAGCTTCTTTCTTTAAATCACCAACATTGTGTGATTGATTCTTGACCAATCAAGATGCCAAAAAGGCTCCACATATGCTCCATCTCAGCTGTAGTTGGCGTGTATACATGTATATGCATGTGCTGAATTTTATTTTTGCTAACTTTGTAAAATAGTGAACATTTAATAATACACACATGTTATATTCCAATCACCCTTAATTTAATTTTCTAGAACACTTAATATATGACATATGTAAAAAGTGTCTAGATACGTGTCATATGATGTGCCAAAAATATTCATGTTGTGCACGTAGAAAACCGAATTTCGATATTTATCGACCTACCCGATTTTTCTTTAATTAAATTCCAACTTTGCACATGTTATATATTATGTACACATAATATATATATAAACTTTAATTCTCAGCACTTGGCTGGTCTAAAGTGGCGCCATTACATGTGACAAAATTAAAATTGGAATCTCCACAATTTGGCCTTAATGTGGGGTGATTTGTGTGTGCCACATGGAATGATTTTATGGCTGAAATATAATCATAGCCACGAAATTATAATGATTTTTGAGGTGTAGGGGCTGGCCATCTATTTATGGCAAGTACGTGACCTTGGCGAAGTTTCGGTATTCGCACGATACGACAATTTTCGGTTTAGAACCTTTTAACGTGTCGTATTTAATTTGTCATCAGCATGACTTCTATCATATGATATAAGACCTAATATACTCATAAATATGAGTTAAGATGATGGTGTGACGTTAACGTACGTACGTAAAATATATGACGTGTCGGTAGTCCGTTGGAATACATGTGTATGTGTCTTTTAAAAAAAATCTGAAAATTTATTTATATATGTATGGCCGTATATCATAATATAGGAGAGGAAGACTTTCATTTCTTAGCCTTGTTGCCTTTGTGCCTTGTTCAAATGTAGCTTCCTTTAATGAACTACTTAGTTTATTAACTAGTACTTCACTTAATGAACTAGTTTAGTTCATTAATGGTGGCACATGAAAATAGTATAAACACAACAAATTTTTGCCTTTGATGTAAGCTTTAAATCTTCAGGCTCGTTAGTATGGCAACATAATACATGAATATATAAGGCAAGTAATATGCAATATATCATGCACATTTATCTCATGCACGTTTTTAGCACATTTAAATCATGTATTTGAAAATACTCAAACCCCTTTTTCTCTACAATCTCCCCTTTTGATGATTTTTAAAATAACCTATGCACATGATTTAAATCCTATCGCTCCCCTTCAATCATGCATAAATTCAAAATTTGAATTTTAAATTTCAAAAACCGCTCCCCCTTGATATGCAATCAGTACTCTCTCCCCCTTAAATCATGCTATCTCTCCCCCTTTATTTTGAAAAGTAAATCAAAATATTGCCTGTAAAGATGAAGGAAAAAAAAATCATGCATTTCATATGACGTGCGTTCATAAGGGTTATTTATTTAACCCTTTGAAAATTTCCCTTTTGGTACCCAAATTTGGGTGACCTTTTTAGGTCTTCCAAAAGGTGAGAAAGGGTGATGAGAAGCAACATAATATATGTTAGGGGCAAATGTGTTTGGCCTTTGGCCAAGAATCCCATCATGCATATAGTATTGGTTTCTGTTTTGATATGCATTTCGGTTTGCATGCACAGGGCGTGATCTAGACGCATTTGTATGATATGAATGTTGCACATGCATCAGTGGCTTTCTATATGGCACATGATTACTCTTTGTGTGATATGAAGAATAAGAAGCACGATGAGATGAGATGAGTGGTGTACTTGTCTTCTTCTTATATTTATACGGCACATAATTATACTTCGCATGATATGAAGAAGTATGACGAGATGAGGGGAGAGGGGGTCTTTGCGTCACTTTAGGCGCTACGTATGCCTTTTGATGTGTCTAATTTCTTAGACAAAACAAACTTGGATGGTTTAGATGATGCTTTGTTTGTCTCCATGTATCCTAATCCGGTTTTTGACACTATCATTCTTTTGTGGAAAAATAATGTGATCAAGCATGTTTGTTCCTGTATCAAATTGTTTCATCATTTTCTCTAAATCCGTATTTCTTGATTTCAAGTTTGAAATCTCGGATTTCATTTCAGTGTTCTCGGATGTCAATGATGAAATTTCAGACCTTAATGAATTTATGATGCAAGACGACTCCTCTTTTGAATCGTTTAATTGAGACACAAGATTTTTGTTAGAAGATTCTAACAATTTCTTGTCTTCAATTAACCGTTTCTTTGTTTTGCAAGAGTTATTGCAAACTTATGTAATTCAAGATATTCAACATATAAATCGTCATAAGATAGTTCAGAATCCGAGTAAGAATTAGAATTTACCTCATTTTCAAATAGTGGAGGCATTTGGCTTGACATATCTTTTTCCTCGGTTTCATGGCTAGTGGTTGCTATATCACACAGATCGTTGGATCTTCTTGTTGTGAGTGTTCCTGCGCTCTGATACCAATTGTAGGATCTGCAAGGCACCACTATAAGGGGGGGTTGAATAGTGGGTGCGGAAAATGTGGTTTTTAAAATTTGTTTAAAACCAACCAACTCAACTTCTGAAAACAGTTTCTGTTTTCAGAACCAGTTTTAAAACGTTTTTAAAACTAGCTTGTAGGTCTTCAAAAATTCTGAAATTTTGAGAGAACTTAGCCTCAGATGTTATGAGTGTCTCCTGAAAATTTTAGATTTAAATTCAACCTCTAACCCCTTGAAAATTCGTTGGTGGTCAGATTGCGCAAATCTGCCAGAAACGATACACTGATTTGAAAAATTTATTCCTATTTGTACAAAACTCCAAATGATCCGAAAATTTAACCACTAACCCCTTATATGTTATATTTAAATGGGTTGAAACATTTTTGAAAAAATGCTTTTGGAAAGTTTGTCAATTACGATCAAAGTCTCAAAATCAGACTGCACTAGTCTTAGAACTTTGGACGTTTGATTGACTTATACTTACTCAAAAGGGTTGAAACTTGTGCCAAAAGAACCTTAACACGTGTGGCTATGTGTCCTGAAAGTTTCGTGATTTTGGAAATTCGTTTACTATTTTACGGACGTGATTAAATACAGTAAACAGTGCTAAAACAGAAAATCAATGCTGAAAGTAAATGACACCAAGAATTTTATACTGGTTCGGTTATCAACAACCTACTCCAGTCTTCAAGGAACACCTTCCTTGGTTCACACTAGTCACACAACACAAATACACCTTACCACAGGGTTGATGGAGTTACACACCAACTCCAACCCTTTACAAACCTTGTACGTAGAATACAATTCGCACGAACACCACCACCTTGCAAGAATGAAGATTGATCACACCTTGATCAATCTTTTACAAAGATACAGAATGTGTGGTGGTCTAAGATAAGCCTATTCAAGAATAAGAATATAAGTACAATAGGCTTTCAAGAAAGAAGAAAGAAAGAGAGTGTAGAAGAAGAAGGCTAGAACACTTTTGATCTTTGAATTTTGCAACTCTTGTTCTTGTTCTTGTTTTGCTCTTCTTTCTCTCCTTTTAATTTGTTTGGCCGCCCCCTAGTAGATCATTCTCCACTTGAAAATTATCTTCTAAGTCATTGGGAGAATGTGTGGTATCATTGTGACATGATATTGCTTACTTGGCACCTTCTCATTGGATGATCATTTAACCTTTGCTAACTTGGCCCTTCATGATTGGTTGAAAGTTGTCATCACTTGATGACTAGGAAAATCTGAGAATACCACTTAAAACATGTGCCAAAATCATCATAGAATAATTTCCATAATCCACAAGATTGTCACATAAAGTTAGCCAGATAATTTTGTCACAAAAATGGTGAAAAATTCGGCCATAATGACAAATGCACATGCTGAAATTTCAGCATGTGTTACATACACTTTTTGTTCAAAATATTTCCTATTTAGCATTGTTTTAATTCAAGAAATCCATCTCCATTTAGTACAAGACATCTTCATCAATTTTGGAATTAAAATTATACATCACATAGGCCAAAAAATCGGCCATATCCATTACTACACATGCTGAAATTTTTAGTATGTGTGATATTCAAATATATCACAATATTAATTCCATAACTTATTCAAATTACTTCCAAATTATCTTCCAATTAATCCACCTTAATCAAGACACAAAATATGAGCCATTAAGATACTAAAACGTCCAGCCATTAGCACACATGCTGAATTTTCAGCATGTGTCACAATTGTAACAAAATTTGAAACATTACCTTGTGTAGCTTCTTTCTTTAAATCACCAATATTGTGTGATTGATTCTTGACCAATCAAGATGCCAACAATGCTCCACATATGCTCCATCTCAGCTGTAGTTGGCGTGCATACATGTATATGCATGTGCTGAATTTTATTTTTGCTAACTTTGTAAAATAGTGCACATTCAATAATACACACATGTTATATTCCAATCAGCCCTTAATTTAATTTTCTAGAACACTTTAAGATGTATGACATATGTAAAAAGTGTCTAGATACGTGTCATATAATGTGCCAAAAATGTTCCATGTGTTGTGTACGTAGAAAACCGAATTTTCGATATTAACGATTACCCGATTTTTCTTTAATTAAATTCCAACTTTTGCACATGTTATATATATTATGTTACACATAATATATATAATATAAACTTTAATTCTCAGCACTTGGCTGGTCTAAAGTGGCGCCATTTACATGTGACAAAATTAAAATTGGAATCTCCACAATTTGGCCTTAATATGGGGTGATTTGTGTGTGCCAACATGGAATGATTTTATGGCTGAAAATATAATCATAGCCACGAAATTAATAATGATTTTTGAGGTGTAGGGGCTGGCCATCTATTTATGGCAAGTACGTGACACGTTGGCGAAGTTTCGGTATTCGCACGATACGACAATTTTCGGTTTAGAACCTTTTAATGTGTCGTATTTAATTTGTCATCACCATGACTTATATCATATGATATAAGACCTGAATATACTCATAAATATGAGTTAAGTATGATGGTGTGACGTTAACGTACGTACGTAGAAGATATGACGTGTCGGTAGTACGTTGGAATACATATGTATGTGCCTTTTTAATAAAAATCTGAAAATTTATTTATATATATATGTGTATGGCCGTATATCATAAATAAGAGAGGAGGAGAAGACTTTCCTTTCTTAGCCTTGTTGCCTTTGTGCCTTGTTCAAATGTAGCTTCCTTTAATGAACTACTTAGTTTAATTAACTAAGTACTTCACTTAATGAACTAGTTTAGTTCATTAATGGTGGCACCTGAAAATAGTATAAACACAACAAATTTTTGCCATTTGATGTAAGCTTTAAATCTTCATGGCTCGTTAGTATGGCAACATAATACATGAATTATATAAGGCAAGTAATATGCAATATATCATGCACATTTATCTCATGCACGTTTTTAAGCATATTTAAATCATGTATTTGAAAATTACTCAAACCCCTTTTTCTCTACAATCTCCCCTTTTTGATGATTTTCAAAATAACCTATGCACATGATTTAAATCCTATCGCTCCCCCCTTCAATCATGCATAAATTCAAAATTTGAATTTTAAATTTCAAAAACCGCTCCCCCTTGATATATGCAATCAGTCTCTCTCTCCCCCTTAAATCATGCTATCTCTCCCCCTTTATTTTGAAAAGTAAATCAAAATATGCCTGTAAAGATGAAGGAAAAAAAATCATGCATTTCATATGATTTGCGTTCATAAGGGTTATTTATTCAACCCTTTGAAAATGTCCCTTTTGGTACCCAAATTTGGGTGACCTTTCTAGGTCTTCCAAAAGGTGAGAAAGGTGATGAGAACGCAACATAATATATGTTAGGGGCAAATTCGTTTGGCCTTTAGCCAAGAATCCCATCATGCATATAGTATGGTTTCTGTTTTTGATATGCATTTCGGTTTGCATGCACATGGCGTGATCTAGACGCATTTGTATGATATGAATGTTGCACATGCATCAGTGTCTTTCTATATGGCACATGATTACTCTTTGTGTGATATGAAGAATAAGAAGCACGATGAGATGAGATGAGTGGTGTACTAGTCTTCTTCTTATATTTATACGGCACATAATTATACTTCGCATGATATGAAGAAGAAGTATGACGAGATGAAGGGAGAGGGGGTCTTTGCGTCACTTTAGGTGCTACGTATGCCGTTGATGTGTCTAATTTCTTAGACAAAACAAACATGGATGGTTTAGATGATGCTTTGTTTGTCTCCATGTATCCTAATCCGGTTTTGTCACTATCATTCTTTTGTGAAGAAATAATTTGATCAAGCATGTTTGTTCCTGTATCAAATTGTTTCATCATTTTCTCTAAATCCGTATTTCTTGATTTCAAGTTTGAAATCTCGGATTTCATTTCAGTGTTCTCGGATGTCAATGATGAAATTTCAGACCTTAATGAATTTATGATGCAAGACGACTCCTCTTTTGAATCGTTTAATTGAGACACAAGATTTTTGTTTGAAGATTCTAACAATTTCTTGTCTTCAATTAACCGTTTCTTTTGTTTTGCAAGAGTTCTTGCAAACTTATGTAATTCAAGATATTCAACATATAAATCATCATAAGATAGTTCAGAATCCGAGTTAGAATCAGAATTTACCTCATTTTCAAATAGTGGAGGCATTTCGCTTGACATATCTTTTTCCTCGGTTTCATGGCTAGTGGTTGCCATCTCACACAGATCGTTGGATCTTCTTGTTGTGAGTGTTCCTGCGCTCTGATACCAATTGTAGGATCTGCAAGGAACCACTAGAAGGGGGGGTTGAATAGTGGGTGCGGAAAATGTGGTTTTTAAAATTTGTTTAAAACCAACCAACTCAACTTCTGAAAACAGTTTCTGTTTTCAGAACCAGTTTTAAAGCGTTTTTAAAACTAGGTTGTAGGTCTTCAAAAATTCTGAAATTTGGAGAGAACTTAGCCTCAGATGTTATGAGTGTCTCCTAAAAATATCAGATTTACATTCAACCTCTAACCCCTTGAAAATTCGTTGGTGGTCAGATTGCACAAATCTACCAGAAACAATACACAGATTTGAAAATTTTATTCCTATTTGTACACAACTCCAAATGCTCCAAAAATTTAACCACTAACCCCTTATATGTTATATTTAAATGGGTTGAAACAGTTTTGAAAAATGCTTTTGGAAAGTGTATCAATTACGATCAAAGTCTCAACCTTTGCAAGCCTGAAAATCAGACTGCACTAGTCTCAGAACTTTGGACATTTGATTGACTTATACTTACTCAAAAGGGTTGAAACTTGTGCCAAAAGAACCTTAACACGTGTGGCTATGTGTCCTGAAAGTTGTGTGATTTTTGAAATTCGTTTACTATTTTTACGGAAATGATTAAATACAGTAAACAGTGCTAAAACCGAAAATCAGTGCTGAAAGTAAATGACACCAAGAATTTTATACTGGTTCAGTTATCAACAACCTACTCCAGTCTTGAAGGAACACCTTCCTTGGTTCACACTAGTCACACAACACAAATACACCTTACCACACAGTTGATGGAGTTACACACCAACTCCAACCCTTTACAAACCTTGTACGAAGAATACAATTCGCACGAACACCACCACCTTGCAAGAATGAAGATTGATCACACCTTGATCAATCTTTTACAAAGATATAGAATGTGTGGTGGTCTAAGATAAGCCTATTCAAGAATAAGAATATAAGTACAATAGGCTTTCAGGAAAGAAGAAAGAAAGAGAGTGTAGAAGAAGAAGGCTAGAACACTTTTGATCTTTGAATTTTGCAACTCTTGTTCTTGTTCTTGTTTTGCTCTTCTTTCTCTCCTTTTAATTTGTTTGGCCGCCCCTAGTAGATCCTTCTCCACTTGAAAATTATCTTCTAAGTCCTTGGAAGAATGTGTGGTATCATTGTGAAATGATCTTTCTTACTTGACACCTTCTCATTGGATGATCATTTAACCTTTGCTTACTTGGCACTTCACGATTGGTTGAAAGTTGCCATCACTTGATGACTAGGAAAATCTGAGAATACCACTTAAAACATGTGCCAAAATCATCATAGAATAATTTCCATAATCCACAAGATTGGCACATAAAGTTAGCAAGATAAGTTTGTCACAAAAATGGTAAAAAATTCGGCCATAATGACAAATGCACATGCTGAAATTTCAGCATGTGTTACATACACTTTTTGTTCAAAATATTTCCTATTTAGCATTGTTTTAATTCAAGAAATCTATCTCCATTTAGTACAAGACATCTTCCTCAATTTTGGAATTAAAATTATACATCACATAGGCCAAAAAAATCGGCCATATCCATTACTACACATGCTGAAATTTTCAGCATGCGTGATATTCAAATATATCACAATTTTAATTCCATAACTTATTCAAATTACTTCCAAATTATCTTCCAATTAAACCACCTTAATCAAGACACAAAATATGAGCCATTAAGATACTAAAAACGTCCAGCCATTAGCACACATGCTGAATTTTAGCATGTGTCACAATTGTAACAAAATTTGAAACATTACCTTGTGTAGCTTCTTTCTTTAAATCACCAACATTGTGTGATTGATTCTTGACCAATCAATATGCCAACAAGGCTCCACATATGTTCCATCTCAGCTGTAGTTGGCGTGTATACATGTATATGCATGTGCTGAATTTTATTTGTGCTAACTTTGTAAAATAGTGTAATTTAATAAGACACACATGTTATATTCCAATCAACCCTTAATTTAATTTTCTAGAACACTTTAATATGTATGACATATGTAAAAAGTGTCTAGATACGTGTCATATGATGTGCCAAAAATGTTCCATGTATTGTGTACGTAGAAAACCGAATTTTCGATATTTATCGATTACCCGATTTTTCTCTAATTAAATTCCAACTTTTGCACATGTTATATATATTATGTTACACATAATATATATAATATAAAATTTAATTCTCAGCACTTGGCTGGTCTAAAGTGGCGCCATTTACATGTGACAAAATTAAAATTGGAATCTCCACAATTGGGCCTTAATGTGGGGTGATTTGGGTGTGCCAACATGGAATGATTTTATGGCTGAAAATATCATCATAGCCACGAAATTAATAATGATTTTTGAGGTGTAGGGGCTGGCCATCTATTTATGGCAAGTACGTGACATGTTGGCGAAGTTTCGGTATTCGCACGATACGACAATTTTCGGTTTAGAACCTTTTAATGTGTCGTATTTAATTTGTCATCACCATGACTTATATCATATGATATAAGACCTGAATATACTCATAAATATGAGTTAAGTATGATGGTGTGATGTTAACGTACGTACGTAAAATATATGACGTGTCGGTAGTACGTTGGAATACATGTGTATGTGCCTTTTTAAAACAAATCTGAAAATTTATTTATATATATGTGTATGGCCGTATATCATAAATGAGAGAGGAGGAGAAGACTTTCCTTTCTTAGCCTTGTTGCCTTTGTGCCTGGTTCAAATGTAGCTTCCTTTAATGAACTACTTAGTTTAATTAACTAAGTACTTCACTTAATGAACTAGTTTAGTTCATTAATGGTGGCACCTGAAAATAGTATAAACACAACAAATGTTTACCATTTGATGTAAGCTTTAAATCTTCATGGCTCGTTAGTATGGCAACATAATACATGAATTATATAAGGCAAGTAATATGCAATATATCATGCACATTTATCTCATGCACGTTTTTAAGCACATTTAAATCATGTATTTGAAAATTACTCAAACCCCTTTTTCTCTACAATCTCCCCTTTTTGATGATTTTCAAAATAACCTATGCACATGATTTAAATCCTATCGCTCCCCCCTTCAATCATGCATAAATTCAAAATTTGAATTTTAAATTTCAAAAACCGCTCCCCCTTGATATATGCAATCAGTATCTCTCTCTCCCTTAAATCATGCTATCTCTCCCCCTTTATTTTGAAAAGTAAATCAAAATATGCCTGTAAAGATGAAGGAAAAAAAATCATGCATTTCATATGACTTGCATTCATAAGGGTTATTTATTCAACCCTTTGAAAATGTCCCTTTTGGTACCCAAATTTGGGTGACCTTTCTAGGTCTTCCAAAATGTGAAAAAGGTGATGAGAACGCAACATAATATATGTTAGGGGCAAATGCGTTTGACCTTTGGCCAAGAATCCCATCATGCATATAGTATGGTTTCTGTTTTTGATATGCATTTCGGTTTGCATGCACGGGGCGTGATCTAGACGCATTTGTATGATATGCATGTTGCACATGCATCAGTGGCTTTCTATATGGCACATGATTACTCTTTGTGTGATATGAAGAATAAGAAGCACGATGAGATGAGATGAGTGGTGTACTAGTCTTCTTCTTATATTTATACGGCACATAATTATACTTCGCATGATATGAAGAAGAAGTATGACGAGATGAGGGGAGAGGGGGTCTTTGCGTCACTTTAGGTGCTACGTATGCCGTTGATGTGTCTGATTTCTTAGACAAAACAAACATGGATGGTTTAGATGATGCTTTGTTTGTCTCCATGTATCCTAATCCGGTTTTGTCACTATCATTCTTTTGTGAAGAAATAATGTGATCAAGCATGTTTGTTCCTGTATCAAATTGTTTCATCATTTTCTCTAAATCCGTATTTCTTGATTTCAAGTTTGAAATCTCGGATTTCATTTCAGTGTTCTCGGATGTCAATGATGAAATTTCAGACCTTAATGAATTTATGATGCAAGACGACTCCTCTTTTGAATCGTTTAATTGAGACACAAGATTTGTGTTAGAAGATTCTAACAATTTCTTGTCTTCAATTAACCGTTTCTTTTGTTTTGCAAGAGTTCTTGCAAACTTATGTAATTCAAGATATTCAACATATAAATCATCATAAGATAGTTTAGAATCCGAGTTAGAATCAGAATTTACCTCATTTTCAAATAGTGGAGGCATTTGGCTTGACATATCTTTTTCCTCGGTTTCATGGCTAGTGGTTGCCATCTCACACAGATCGTTGGATCTTCTTGTTGTGAGTGTTCCTACGCTCTGATACCAATTTTAGGATCTGCAAGGCACCACTAGAAGGGGGGGTTGAATAGTGGGTGCGGAAAATGTGGTTTTTAAAATTTGTTTAAAACCAACCAACTCAACTTCTGAAAACAGTTTCTGTTTTCAGAACCAGTTTTAAAACATTTTTAAAACTAGGTTGTAGGTCTTCAAAAATTCTGAAATTTGGAGAGAACTTAGCCTCAGATGTTATGAGTGTCTCCTGAAAATTTCAGATTTAAATTCAACCTCTAACCCTTTGAAAATTCGTTGGTGGTCAGATTGCACAAATCTGCCAGAAACGATACACAGATTTGAAAAATTTATTCCTATTTGTACACAACTCCAAATGCTTCGAAAATTTAACCACTAATCCCTTATATGTTATATTTAAATGGGTTGAAACAGTTTTGAAAAAATGCTTTTGGAAAGTTTATCAATTACGATCAAAGTCTCAACCTTTGCAAGTTTGAAAATCAGACTGCACTAGTCTCAGAACTTTGGACGTTTGATTGACTTATACTTACTCAAAAGGGTTGAAACTTGTGCCAAAAGAACCTTAACACGTGTGGCTATGTGTCCTGAAAGTTGTGTGATTTTTGAAATTCGTTTACTATTTTTACGGGCGTGATTAAATACAGTAAACAGTGCTAAAACCGAAAATCAGTGCTAAAAGTAAATGACACCAAGAATTTTATACTGGTTCAGTTATCAACAACCTACTCCAGTCTTCAAGGAACACCTTCCTTGGTTCACACTAGTCACACAACACAAATACACCTTACCACACAGTTGATGGAGTTACACACCAACTCCAACCCTTTACAAACCTTGTACGAAGAATACAATTCGCACGAACACCACCACCTTGCAAGAATGAAGATTGATCACACCTTGATCAATCTTTTACAAAGATATAGAATGTGTGGTGGTCTAAGATAAGCCTATTCAAGAATAAGAATATAAGTACAATAGGCTTTCAGGAAAGAAGAAAGAAAGAGAGTGTAGAAGAAGAAGGCTAGAACACTTTTGATCTTTGAATTTTGCAACTCTTGTTCTTGTTCTTGTTTTGCTCTTCTTTCTCTCCTTTTAATTTGTTTGGCCGCCCCCTAGTAGATCCTTCTCCACTTGAAAATTATCTTCTAAGTCCTTGGAAGAATGTGTGGTATCATTGTGACATGATCTTTCTTACTTGACACCTTCTCATTGGATGATCATTTAACCTTTGCTTACTTGGCACTTCACGATTGGTTGAAAGTTGCCATCACTTGATGACTAGGAAAATCTGAGAATACCACTTAAAACATGTGCCAAAATCATCATAGAATAATTTCCATAATCCACAAGATTGGCACATAAAGTTAGCAAGATAATTTTGTCACAAAAATGGTGAAAAATTCGGCCATAATGACAAATGCACATGCTGAAATTTCAGCATGTGTTACATACACTTTTTGTTCAAAATATTTCCTATTTAGCATTGTTTTAATTCAAGAAATCCATCTCCATTTAGTACAAGACATCTTCCTCAATTTTGGAATTAAAATTATACATCACATAGGCCAAAAAATCGGCCATATCCATTACTACACATGCTGAAATTTTCAGCATGCGTGATATTCAAATATATCACAATTTTAATTCCATAACTTATTCAAATTACTTCCAAATTATCTTCCAATTAATCCACCTTAATCAAGACACAAAATATGAGCCATTAAGATACTAAAAACGTCCAGCAATTAGCACACATGCTGAATTTTTAGCATGTGTCACAATTGTAACAAAATTTGAAACATTACCTTGTGTAGCTTCTTTCTTTAAATCACCAACATTGTGTGATTGATTCTTGACCAATCAATGCCAACAAGGCTCCACATATGCTCCATCTCAGCTGTAGTTGGCGTGTATACATGTATATGCATGTGCTGAATTTTATTTTTGCTAATTTTGTAAAATAGTGCACATTTAATAAGACACACATGTTATATTCCAATCAGCCCTTAATTTAATTTTCTAGAACACTTTAAGATGTATGACATATTTAAAAAGTGTCTAGATACGTGTCATATGATGTGCCAAAAATGTTCCATGTATTGTGTACGTAGAAAACCGAATTTTCGATATTTATCGATTACCCGATTTTTCTCTAATTAAATTCCAACTTTTGCACATGTTATATATATTATTTTGCACATAATATATATAATATAAAATTTAATTCTCAGCACTTGGCTGGTCTAAAGTGGTGCCATTTACATGTGACAAAATTAAAATTGGAATCTCCACAATTGGGCCTTAATGTGGGGTGATTTGTGTGTGCCAACATGGAATGATTTTATGGCTGAAAATATCATCATAGCCACGAAATTAATAATGATTTTTGAGGTGTAGGGGCTTGCCATCTATTTAT
The DNA here is from genome assembly GCA_036186865.1 of Eustoma russellianum. Lineage (NCBI taxonomy): Eukaryota > Viridiplantae > Streptophyta > Magnoliopsida > Gentianales > Gentianaceae > Eustoma > Eustoma russellianum. The sequence goes on from AP025044.1 coordinate 32,605,879, forward strand.
GGCAAGTACGTGACACATTGGCGAAGTTTCGGTATTCGTCCGATACGACAATTTTCGGTTTAGAACCTTTTAACGTGTCATATTTAATTTGTCATCAGCATGACTTATATCATATGATATAAGACCTGAATATACTCATAAATATGAGTAAAGTATGATGGTGTGACGTTAACGTACGTACGTAAAATATATGATGTGTCGGTAATATGTTGGAATACATGTGTATGTGCCTTTTTAAAAAAATCTGAAAATTTATTTATATATATGTGTATGGCCGTATATCATAAATGAGAGAGGAGGAGAAGACTTTCCTTTCTTAGCCTTGTTGTCTTTGTGTCTTGTTCAAATGTAGCTTCTTTTAATGAACTACTTAGTTTAATTAACTAAATACTTCACTTAATGAACTAGTTTTGTTCATTAATGGTGGCACATGAAAATAGTATAAACACAACAAATGTTTGCCATTTGATGTAAGCTTTAAATCTTCATGGCTCGTTAGTATGGCAACATAATATATGAATGATATAAGGCAAGTAATATGCAATATATCATGCACATTTATCTCATGCACGTTTTTAAGCACATTTAAATCATGTATTTGAAAATCACTCAAACCCCTTTTTCTCTACAAAGGCAACTCATAGAAAGACATGAGCCAATCTCCATACACCTTTGTCATTCCTGTCCTTTTCCCCTCAATACTTTCTTATAGTTGATGTCCACATTCAAACTCTTCTTTACAGTTTCTCAAACATCTTGTGTTCTATAGTTCACGATCTAACTAATGTTTTCTCTTATCATTCTTTCAACCATGCTTGAATTGACGTTCCTATGATCTTCTATGATCTTTTTATTCGTGCAGCTATGACGGTCGTGGAAGATGTCAATCTCACAGCAACTATACGTTTGTCTCAAACTTGCCCAAACACATCATTGACGAATCTATGTATTTCCGTTTGCGCATCTAACATATCAATATTATGACGAATTAGCCACCACTTTGAAGAACCAATTTTTCTTTACGGACCATAATTGCGGGGCATGTTTCACCCATCTTGGGTTTTGAAAACTATATTCAACTCTAATTTATTTGGTCTACTCTCCTTCCACAGATGTTCTGAGTCCACCCTGACTATTGGTATGTCTTCTTGCTGGCCGGAATCTTCAAGAAATAGAACGTTTGCATCTAGATGAGGTACTGCTGACTCATACTCCTTTGGTTCGTCTTCCACCTATTTGAGGTCCTTCAAACACTCTTCTTCATCTTCATTGTCCTCCTCATCTTCTTCTTCATAGTCGTTGTCAACATCATTATCGTTTTCTCTATCCTCCCATCTGGTGGAATTTCGACAAGCGCATGTGATGAGCTGTAGCGTCCTGTGTTACTCCTAAATGTCCCAACAATATCAATGTAATATTCTTGTGAACCTTCGGTACCGGTACTGCCCATGTTTGTTGGATTTATTGTAGGCACATTATGAACGTCCACACTGATCTCCACAGACAAAATAGTTGGACAACGTATCGGGAGATCCAAGA
>AP025044.1:32607427-32640220 GCA_036186865.1 Eustoma russellianum
AAAATTTCTTTAAACTTGAACAATTCAAGTTCTGAAAACAGATTCTGTTTTCAGGACCTGTTTTAAAACGTTTTTAAAACCAGGTTAGAGGTCTCCAAAAATTATGAAATTTTGAGAGAACTTAGCCTCAGATGTTATGAGGGTCCCCTAAAAATTTCAAATCAAAATTCAACCTTTAACCCCTTCAAAAACCGTTGGCACTCAGATTGTGCAAATCTGCCAGAAACGGTAGATGGTTTTGAAAAATTAATTCCTATTTGTGTGACTGTCCAAATGATCTAAAAATTTGACCAATAACTCCTCACACACTATATTTAAATAGGTTGAAACAGTTTTTGAAAATTCTTTTGGGAAGTAGGTCAAACACAACCAAAGTCTCAACCTTTGCAAGTCTGAAAATCAGACTGCACTAGTCTCAGATCTTTTGATGTTTGACTGACCTATACTTGTCCAAAAGGGTTGAAACTTGTGCCAAATTAACCCTAGAACGTTTATTTATGTTTCTGGAAATCTTTATAATTTTTGGAAATCGTTTACTATTTTTCCGAACGTGAACAAAACGAATAAACAGTGCAGAAACTGAAAAGTAAATGCTGAAAGTAAATTGCACCAAGAATTTTATACTGGTTCGGTTATAAACAACCTACTCCAGTCTTCAAGGAACACCTTCCTTGGTTCACACTAATCACACACACGCAGTACACCTTACCGCAGGGTTGATAGAGTTACACCTAACTCCAACCCTTTACAAACCTTGTATGTCGAGTACAATTCACACGAACACCACCACCTCGCTAGAATGAAGATTGATCACTCCTTGATCAATCTTTTACAAAGATGAATGAATGGTGGTTTCTATGAAGCCTATTCAAGATTGAAAGATGCAAAGTACAATAGGCTTTTTACAAGAAAAGAGAGAAAGAAAATGTAGGAGAAAGGAGGCTTGGCACTTTTATCACTTTAGAATGCAAATCTTGGTGTTGTATTTGTTTGTTCTTCTCTTCTCCTTATAGCCCTTCTAGCCGTCCCCCTATGTGCTCCTCCCTCTCTTGAAAATTTCCTTTTAATTGCTTGAGAGAGTGTAAGACATCATGGTGACAATCCTTTGCTTACTTGGCATCACTCCGTTGGACCATCATTTAGTCATTGCTTACTTGGCACCTTTTGATTGGCTCAATGTTGTCATCATTTGATGACATAGAAAATCTGAAATAAACACTTTAAAAATGTGCCAAAGATCATCACATAATACATTCCATAAATCTCAAATTTTGTCATAAAGTGCAAGACACAAAAAATCCTTCCTTCCATCCTCAAAAAATCGGCCAGCACCCTAATTTTCAATGCTGAAATTTTCAGCATTTACAACATGGGATAAATTCAGATTATTTGCCATTTTCCTTTGAATTTTTGTCATAAAAATAAATCAATTATATAAGGTAAGTCTTGCTACCAAATGAAGAGTGAACTTGGACACCAAATGAGGGTAAAATTCGGCCACCATCACTTCACACATGCTGAAAAATTTCAGCATGTGTGATATGTAAAATATCACACTTAATTACCTTACATAAAATTCAAATCATTTCCATAACTCCTTTAATTAATCCTTTAATGAAAAATTGACAAAATATCTTCCTTAGTCATGAAAAATTCGGCCACTATGTATGTAACATGCTGAAATTTTCAGCATGTGACATAAGAGAGGTATATGTTGAATACTTACCTTTTGTAGCTTCTCTCTTTGATTCATCAACATTGTATGATTGATCCTTGACCAATCAACATGCCAACAAGGCTCCACATTTGCTCCAACTCAGCTGTAGTGACGTTTGAAAGTGTATATACATGTGCTGAAATTTATTTTTGCTAACTTTGTAAAATAGTGCACATTTAATAATACACACATGTAATATTCCAATCAGCCCTTAATTTAATTTTCTAGAACACTTTAAGATGTATATTATATGTAAAAAGTGTCTAGATACGTGTCACATCATGGTCAAGAAAAACGTTCCATGTTAAGTGCGTAGAAAACCGAAATTTCGATATTTATCGATTACCCGATTTTTCTCTAATTTAAATTCCAAATTTTGCACATGATATATATATTATGTTATACATAATATATATAATATATATTTTAAATTTCAGCTCTTGGCTGATTTAAAATGGTACCATAAACATGTGACAAAAATAAAATTGGAATCTTCACATTTTGGCCTAAATGTGGGGTGATTTGTGTGTGCCAACATGGAAAGTATTTTTGGATAATCACACCATGTGTATCACGAAATTTTCATCAATTTTTGATGTATATGGGCTGGCCATTTATTTATGGCAAGTACGTGACACATTGGCGAAGTTTCGGTATTCGCCCGATACGACAAATTTCGGTTTAGAACCTTTTATCGTGTCGTATTTAATTTGTCATCACCATATCTTATATCATATGATATAAGACCTGAATATACTCATAAATATGAGTTAAGTATAGTGGTGTGACGTTAACGTACGTACGTAAGATATATAACGTGTCGGTAGTAAGTTGGAATACATGTGTATGTGCTTTTTATAAAAAATCTGAAAATATAGTATATATATGTATAAAAACGTGTGGAATTAAATGTGGGGAGGAGGAGAAGACTTTCCTTCCATAGCCATGTTGCCTTTGTGCCTTTTCCAAATGCATCTTCCTTTAATGAACTACTTAGTTTATTAAACTAAGTACTTCACTTAATGAACTACTTTAGTTCATTAATTGTGGCACCTGAAAATAGTATAAACTCAACAAATGTTTGCCATATGATGTAAGCTTTAATGCTTCATGGCTCGTTAGTACGGCAACATAATATATAAGCTAAATAAGGCAAGTTATCATGCATACATGTACACTTGTGTATATATATATACTCAACGTTTATATAGATATATATATATTCAAATTTCTTATTTTGAAATCACTCAAACCCTCTTATTTCTACAATCTCCCCCTTTTGATGATTTTCAAAATAACTAGTGTACATGATTTAAGTGTTATCTCTCCCCCTTGAATTATGCACAGATTTGAAATTTGAATTTCGAATTTCAAATCCGGCTCCCCCTTGATTCATGCAATTAGGATCAATCAGTGATCTCTCTCCCCCTTAAATCTCTCTCCCCCTTAAATCATGCTTCTCTCTCCCCCTTTATTTTGGAAAGTTAATCAAAAGATTCCTGTCAAAAAGGAAAGTAAATCAAAGAATATCGCATTAAATCACATCAACAGGAATCATGCCTAATTTAGAACGAAGAGATTCAAATGTGGCTTGATTTAAGGCCTTTGTAAATATATCCGCTACTTGTGATTCTGTGCGTACGTGATCTATGAAAATATTACCATTGTTAACGTGATCACGAAGAAAATGATAGCGAACTTCTATATGCTTAGCCTTAGAGTGTAATACGGGGTTTTTAGACAAATTTATTGCACTCATACTATCACAATATATAGGAATTTTATTTACGGTAATTCCAAAGTCCGAAAGTTGTTGTTTTATCCACAACAACTGTGTGCAACAAAGGCTAAGAGCCATATATTCAGCCTCAGTAGTGGACAAAGCAACACTTGCTTGCTTTTTGGAAAACCATGAAATAAGGGAATTTCCTATAAATTGGCAAGTTCCGCTCGTGCTTTTTCTATCTATCTTGCAGCCACCATAATCTGCATCAGTGTAAGCATGTAAGTCGAATGTAGAGTCCTTATCATACCAAATACCTAAGGTGGGCGTGTGCTTAATATAATGGAATATTCTTTTTACCGCATTTAAGTGTGACACCTTAGGTTGACTTTGAAAACGAGCACACATGCATACGCTAAACATAATGTCAGGCCTACTAGCAGTTAAATATAGTAAAGAACCTATCATAGATCGATATAATCCATTATCAACGTCTTTACCATGTTCGTTTTGTCTAATTTAGTAGTAACACTCATAGGCGTGGGGGATGGTTTCAAATTTTCAAAACTGAACTTCTTGATCATGTCATTTACGTACTTAGCTTGGCTTATATGAATTCCTTTACTCGTTTTCTTAATCTGCAAGCCAAGAAAATAATTAAGTTCACCAACCATAGACATTTCAAATTCAGCTTTCATACAATTTTCAAAATCTTTAACGAGTCTATGTGAGGTAGAACCAAAAATAATGTCATCTACGTAGATTTGAATAATAAGTAAATCTGATTTTTCTTGTTTCAAAAATAGTGTACTATCTATAGTACCACGTTTAAAATTATTTTCTAAAAGAAAAGTAGCAAAACGATCATACCATGCTCTCGGCGCTTGCTTTAGACCATATAGTGCCTTCTTTAGTTTGTACACATGATCAGGATGTTTCAAATCTTCAAAACCGGGTGGTTGCTTCACGTATACTTCTTCTTGTATAAATCCATTTAGAAAAGCACTTTTGACGTCCATTTGATACAGTTTAAAATCTTTCATGCAAGCAATGGCAAGTAAGAGTCGTATAGCTTCTAAACGTGCTACGGGTGCAAATGTTTCATCGTAGTCTATTCCTTCTTCTTGATTATATCCTTGAGCTACGAGTCTTGCTTTATTTCTAACGACCTTTCCTTCTTCATTCATTTTATTCCTAAATACCCACTTTGTGCCTATTATTGTCTTATCTTGTGGTCGTGGCACTAAATCCCATACATCATTTCTAACGAATTGATTAAGTTCGTCATGCATAGCATCAATCCAAGATGAATCACTCAAAGCATCATGCACATTTTTGGGCTCAATTTCAGAAATCATAGCATGAAATTCATTTATTTCATCCGAATTGATTCTTCTACGTGGTCGCACACCGTGAGTAATGTCGCCTATGATGAGATCTTGTGGGTGATCTCTATGCCATCTTGGTTGATTATTTTCTAAGTTATCATGCATTTCTATATGATCATGCATTTCTAGTGTCTCATTCATCTCATGCATATCAAAAGAATCATTATCTTCATCCAAAACGGGTTTCAATTCAAAATCATCGTCATATTCCTTATCTTTATCAATCTCTCCAAATTCATTGAATTTAACATGAATAGATTCTATGATTTGTCTAGTGAGAGGATCATAACATCTATATGCTTTTGAATTTATGGAATACCCAACAAAAATGCACTCAATTGATTTGGATTCAAATTTATCTAAATTATCTTTTGTATTCAAGACAAAGCATTTGCATCCAAACACACGAAAATAATCAATCTTAGGCATGCGATCATTCAAGATTTCGTAAGGCGTCTTATTTATTTTCTTTCTTATAGATAGGCGATTTACAATATAGCATGCACAATTTACGGCTTCCGCCCACAGAAATCTAGGCAATTTATTTTCGCAAAGCATGGTTCTAGCAATTTCTTGTAGTGTGCGATTCTTTCTTTCTACTACTCCATTTAATTGTGGAGTTCTAGGTGGCGAAAACTCATGTTTAATTCCTTTTTCTTCACAAAACGAAATCATCTCTTTATTTTTAAATTCACCGCCTCTATCGCTTCTTATTCTTTTCACATTTACGCCGTATTGATTTTCAAGTTGTTTAATTAGTTTAGCAATTTCTACGGCGCTATCATCTTTATGTGCAAGAAATAAAGTCCAAGTATAACGAGAAAAGTCATCAACAATCACGCATGCATAGTGACGCCCACCAAGGCTTGTAGTGCGACTAGGACCAAACAAATCGATATGCAATAGTTCTAGTATTCTAGTCGTGCTTATCTCATTTTTAGGCTTAAGTGACTCACGTGTTTGTTTGCCTTTTATGCAAGATTCACACAACTGAAAGTTGTCTAAATCAAGCGTAGGCAATCCCCGTATTAGGTTCTTTCGTTGCAATTTTTCTAGTGTAGAAATACCTATGTGTCCTAAACGTCTATGCCACAAATTCACATTGGGTTCATTTGACATAAAACATTTAACTTTAGCGTCTACTACATCATCCATAGATAGTGTAAAGATATTTCCTTCTCGTTTTCCTTTTAAGACGGTTTCTCCATTTTTATTTATTATATTGCAATAAGGGTGAGTAAAACAAACATTGAAGCCATTGTCAACAAATTGAGAAATACTAAGAAGATTGTAAGATAAGTTGCTTACCAAAAATACGTTGGAGATTTGAAGTGTATTCGGATTGCCAATCGTACCTTTTCCAATGATCTTCCCTTCATTGTTGTCTCCAAAGGTCACGGATCCGCCTTTTGTGACCTTCTTTAATTTGGAGAACAGGCTCGGATCACCCGTCATGTGCCTCGAGCAACCACTGTCAAGGAACCACTTTATTGATGTGTCTTTTGATGAGTGGTCTCCCTGCAATGTGAAAAGGTGATTTAGGTACCCTTTTAATTTTGGGTCCTTTCGAGTTAGTTAATCACCTTTTGGTAAAGGTACCTTTCGGTACCCATACTTGGGTGATCCTTCTCGGTCTATCAAATGGCAAGAATGAAGGTGCGATATAATATACATGTGGTGCATGTACTTTGGGTCTTTGCCCAAGGACTCCTCTATACTCATTATATGAAGGACGTTTGTGATATGTCCTTGTGTGTGTGTGCGTAGTGCGTGGATGATATGTATTTCGTGTATGAATTGTTCTTTTCTTCTCATATCTATATGGTACAACGTTATATTTCACATGATATGAGGGAGTGGGGCGTGTGGAAGGGGGTGCTTTTTGCGTCATCTTAGACGCCACTTGATGCTTAGGGGTGTCTACTTTCTTAGACACAACAAACTTGGTAAGTTTGGTTGATACTTCGTTAGTATCAACGTATCCCAATCCAGTTTTGTCACTGTCATGCTTTTGCGATAATATGATGCGATGCAGCATGTTTGACCCTGTATCGAATTGTTTCATCATTTTCTCTAAGTCTGTATTCCTTGATTTCAAATTTGAAATCTCGGATTTCATTTCATTATTTTGAGAAGTCAATGATGAGATCTCGGTTTTTAATGCAGTGATGACACATGAAGACTCTTTCTTTGAATCGCTTAATTGAGCGACAAGATTCTCGTTAGAAGATTCTAACAGTTTCTTGTCTTCAATTAAACGTTTCTTTTCTTTTGCGAGAGTCTTAGTAAATTTATGTAATTCAAGATACTGACTAAAAAGATCATCATAAGAAGGTTCAGAGTCAGAGTCAGAATCGGATGATACCTCATTAGACGCCTTTGAAGCGAAGCGAACTTGAGCGGTCTCCTCTTCGGTCTCAGTTTCAGAGTCTGATGAGTCACTCCATGTGGAGGCCTTTAGTGCACGTTTCCTTTGTTTAGGATCTGAGACGAGTCTATTTTTGTTCCGCTCCTTGTCAGGGTATTTATTAGTTTGCTTTTCTTTGTTTGGGCAGTCATATGATAAGTGTCCGAGTTTGCCGCATTCATAACATTTAATGTCCTTATCATTTGACTTGTTTTTATTTCTCTTAGATGTAGTGCCCTTGTTTTTATTTCTAAATGACTTTCTCATGAATCTTCTTAGTCCTTAAGCCAATAGAATTAAATCATCATTATCCGATTCGGAATCACTATCATCTACGTGATCGGAGGGAGGGGAGACGTATTCATTTGATTTAAAAGCAATTGTCTTACCTTGTTTAGATGATTCCAATTTCCGAATAGTAAGTTTGTTTTCATAAACTTTGAGTGAGCCAATGAGTTCTTCCATTTTTATTGATTTAGTCTCCTTACTTTCTTCTATAGCAGTCACTTTAGGGTCCCATTCCGAAGGAAGGCTTCGTAGGACTTTCTGTACCTTTTCCTGCGTAGTAAAAGCCTTACCAAGAGACTCAAGAGAGTTATAGATGTTAGTTAAACGAAGATCCATATCTACAATCGACTCATTAGGCAACAATTTAAAAGACTCAAGAGTAGACATGAGCATATTAATTTTGACTCTTTTACTTGACTCGTGCCTTCGTGTTTCATTTCTAAAATTCTCCACATTTCTTGTGCACTCGAACAATTTGACACATAACTAGACTCACTTTTACTCAATCCGTTTAAAAGCAATTGCATAGCCCTAGCATTCATGCTAAGCTTCTTTTTATCATCACTCGTATATTCTTGTCTAGTTTTAATAACTTCTAAAGTAACTCCGTCTACAGTGGATACATTAGATGGGACATATGGACCATCTTCAATTATTGACCAAAGATCTATATCTATAGCCATAAGAAAAAGTTTCATCCTAAGTTTCCATTGAATAAAAGAATCACCGTCAAAAAGTGGAGGCCTTTGGCTCGACATACCTTCTTGTTCGGTTTTGAGATTTGTAGATGCCATCTCACTGAATCGTTGGATTCCTTGTAGTGAGTGTTCCTGCGCTCTGATACCACTTGTAGGATCTGCAAGGCACCACTAGAAGGGGGGGGGGTTGAATAGATGGTGCGGAAAGTGTGCTTTTTAAAATTTCTTTAAACTTGAACAATTCAAGTTCTGAAAACAGATTCTGTTTTCAGGACCTGTTTTAAAACGTTTTTAAAACCAGGTTAGAGGTCTCCAAAAATTATGAAATTTTGAGAGAACTTAGCCTCAGATGTTATGAGGGTCCCCTAAAAAGTTCAAATCAAAATTCAACCTTTAACCCCTTCAAAAACCGTTGGCACTCAGATTGTGCAAATCTGCCAGAAACGGTAGATGGTTTTGAAAAATTAATTCCTATTTGTGTGAATGTCCAAATGATCTGAAAATTTGACCAATAACTCCTCACACACTATATTTAAATAGGTTGAAACAGTTTTTGAAAATTCTTTTGGGAAGTAGGTCAAACACAACCAAAGTCTCAACCTTTGCAAGTCTGAAAATCAGACTGCACTAGTCTCAGATCTTTTGATGTTTGACTGACCTATACTTGTCCAAAAGGGTTGAAACTTGTGCCAAATTAACCCTAGAACGTTTATGTATGTTTCTGGAAATCTTTATAATTTTTGGAAATCGTTTAATATTTTTCCGAACGTGAACAAAACGAATAAACAGTGCAGAAACTGAAAAGTAAATGCTGAAAGTAAATTGCACCAAGAATTTTATACTGGTTCGGTTATAAACAACCTACTCCAGTCTTCAAGGAACACCTTCCTTGGTTCACACTAATCACACACACGCAGTACACCTTACCGCAGGGTTGATAGAGTTACACCTAACTCCAACCCTTTACAAACCTTGTATGTCGAGTACAATTCACACGAACACCACCACCTCGCTAGAATGAAGATTGATCACTCCTTGATCAATCTTTTACAAAGATGAATGAATGGTGGTTTCTATGAAGCCTATTCAAGATTGAAAGATGCAAAGTACAATAGGCTTTTTACAAGAAAAGAGAGAAAGAAAATGTAGGAGAAAGGAGGCTTGGAACTTTTATCACTTTAGAATGCAAATCTTGGTGTTGTATTTGTTTGTTCTTCTCTTCTCCTTATAGCCCTTCTAGCCGTCCCCCTATGTGCTCCTCCCTCTCTTGAAAATTTCCTTTTAATTGCTTGAGAGAGTGTAAGACATCATGGTGACAATCCTTTGCTTACTTGGCATCACTCCATTGGACCATCATTTAGTCATTGCTTACTTGGCACCTTTTGATTGGCTCAATGTTGTCATCATTTGATGACATGGAAAATCTGAAATAAACACTTTAAAAATGTGCCAAAGATCATCACATAATACATTCCATAAATCTCAAATTTTGTCATAAAGTGCAAGACACAAAAAAATCCTTCCTTCCATCCTCAAAAAATCGGCCAGCACCCTAATTTTCAATGCTGAAATTTTCAGCATTTACAACATGGGATAAATTCAGATTATTTGCCATTTTCCTTTGAATTTTTGTCATAAAAATAAATCAATTATATAAGGTAAGTCTTGCTACCAAATGAAGAGTGAACTTGGACACCAAATGAGGGTAAAATTCGGCCACCATCACTTCACACATGCTGAAAAATTACAGCATGTGTGATATGTAAAATATCACACTTAATTACCTTACATAAAATTCAAATCATTTCCATAACTCCTTTAATTAATCCTTTAATGAAAAATTGACAAAATATCTTCCTTAGTCATGAAGAATTCGGCCACTATGTATGTAACATGCTGAAATTTTCAGCATGTGACATAAGAGAGGTATATGTTGAATACTTACCTTTTGTAGCTTCTCTCTTTGATTCATCAACATTGTATGATTGATCCTTGACCAATCAACATGCCAACAAGGCTCCACATTTGCTCCAACTCAGCTGTAGTGACGTTTGAAAGTGTATATACATGTGCTGAAATTTATTTTTGCTAACTTTGTAAAATAGTGCACATTTAATAATACACACATGTAATATTCCAATCAGCCCTTAATTTAATTTTCTAGAACACTTTAAGATGTATATTATATGTAAAAAGTGTCTAGATACGTGTCACATCATGGTCAAGAAAAACGTTCCATGTTAAGTGCGTAGAAAACCGAAATTTCGATATTTATCGATTACCCGATTTTTCTCTAATTTAAATTCCAACTTTTGCACATGATATATATATTATGTTATACATAATATATATAATATATATTTTAAATTTCAGCTCTTGGCTGATTTAAAATGGTACCATAAACATGTGACAAAAATAAAATTGGAATCTTCACATTTTGGCCTAAATGTGGGGTGATTTGTGTGTGCCAACATGGAAAGTATTTTTGGATAATCACACCATGTGTATCACGAAATTTTCATCAATTTTTGATGTATATGGGCTGGCCATTTATTTATGGCAAGTACGTGACACATTGGCGAAGTTTCGGTATTCGCCCGATACGACAAATTTCGGTTTAGAACCTTTTATCGTGTCGTATTTAATTTGTCATCACCATATCTTATATCATATGATATAAGACCTGAATATACTCATAAATATGAGTTAAGTATAGTGGTGTGACGTTAACGTACGTACGTAAGATATATAACGTGTCGGTAGTAAGTTGGAATACATGTGTATGTGCTTTTTATAAAAAATCTGAAAATATAGTATATATATGTATAAAAACGTGTGGAATTAAATGTGGGGAGGAGGAGAAGACTTTCCTTCCATAGCCATGTTGCCTTTGTGCCTTTTCCAAATGCATCTTCCTTTAATGAACTACTTAGTTTATTAAACTAAGTACTTCACTTAATAAACTACTTTAGTTCATTAATTGTGGCACCTGAAAATAGTATAAACTCAACAAATGTTTGCCATATGATGTAAGCTTTAATGCTTCATGGCTCGTTAGTACGGCAACATAATATATAAGCTAAATAAGGCAAGTTATCATGCATACATGTACACTTGTGTATATATATATACTCAACGTTTATATAGATATATATATATTCAAATTTCTTATTTTGAAATCACTCAAACCCTCTTATTTCTACAATCTCCCCCTTTTGATGATTTTCAAAATAACTAGTGTACATGATTTAAGTGTTATCTCTCCCCCTTGAATTATGCACAGATTTGAAATTTGAATTTCGAATTTCAAATCCGGCTCCCCCTTGATTCATGCAATTAGGATCAATCAGTGATCTCTCTCCCCCTTAAATCTCTCTCCCCCTTAAATCATGCTTCTCTCTCCCCCTTTATTTTGGAAAGTTAATCAAAAGATTCCTGTCAAAAAGGAAAGTAAATCAAAGAATATCGCATTAAATCACATCAACAGGAATCATGCCTAATTTAGAACGAAGAGATTCAAATGTGGCTTGATTTAAGGCCTTTGTAAATATATCCGCTACTTGTGATTCTGTGCGTACGTGATCTATGACAATATTACCATTGTTAACGTGATCACGAAGAAAATGATAGCGAACTTCTATATGCTTAGCCTTAGAGTGTAATACGGGGTTTTTAGACAAATTTATTGCACTCATACTATCACAATATATAGGAATTTTATTTACGGTAATTCCAAAGTCCGAAAGTTGTTGTTTTATCCACAACAACTGTGTGCAACAAAGGCTAAGAGCCATATATTCAGCCTCAGTAGTGGACAAAGCAACACTTGCTTGCTTTTTGGAAAACCATGAAATAAGGGAATTTCCTATAAATTGGCAAGTTCCGCTCGTGCTTTTTCTATCTATCTTGCAGCCACCATAATCTGCATCAGTGTAAGCATGTAAGTCGAATGTAGAGTCCTTATCATACCAAATACCTAAGGTGGGCGTGTGCTTAATATAACGGAATATTCTTTTTACCGCATTTAAGTGTGACACCTTAGGTTGACTTTGAAAACGAGCACACATGCATACGCTAAACATAATGTCAGGCCTACTAGCAGTTAAATATAGTAAAGAACCTATCATAGATCGATATAATCCATTATCAACGTCTTTACCATGTTCGTTTTGTCTAATTTAGTAGTAACACTCATAGGCGTGGGGGATGGTTTCAAATTTTCAAAACTGAACTTCTTGATCATGTCATTTACGTACTTAGCTTGGCTTATATGAATTCCTTTACTCGTTTTCTTAATCTGCAAGCCAAGAAAATAATTAAGTTCACCAACCATAGACATTTCAAATTCAGCTTTCATACAATTTTCAAAATCTTTAACGAGTCTATGTGAGGTAGAACCAAAAATAATGTCATCTACGTAGATTTGAATAATAAGTAAATCTGATTTTTCTTGTTTCAAAAATAGTGTACTATCTATAGTACCACGTTTAAAATTATTTTCTAAAAGAAAAGTAGCAAAACGATCATACCATGCTCTCGGCGCTTGCTTTAGACCATATAGTGCCTTCTTTAGTTTGTACACGTGATCAGGATGTTTCAAATCTTCAAAACCGGGTGGTTGCTTCACGTATACTTCTTCTTGTATAAATCCGTTTAGAAAAGCACTTTTGACGTCCATTTGATACAGTTTAAAATCTTTCATGCAAGCAATGGCAAGTAAGAGTCGTATAGCTTCTAAACGTGCTACGGGTGCAAATGTTTCATCGTAGTCTATTCCTTCTTCTTGATTATATCCTTGAGCTACGAGTCTTGCTTTATTTCTAACGACCTTTCCTTCTTCATTCATTTTATTCCTAAATACCCACTTTGTGCCTATTATTGTCTTATCTTGTGGTCGTGGCACTAAATCTCATACATCATTTCTAACGAATTGATTAAGTTCGTCATGCATAGCATCAATCCAAGATGAATCACTCAAAGCATCATGCACATTTTTGGGCTCAATTTCAGAAATCATAGCATGAAATTCATTTATTTCATCCGAATTGATTCTTCTACGTGGTCGCACACCGTGAGTAATGTCGCCTATGATGAGATCTTGTGGGTGATCTCTATGCCATCTTGGTTGATTATTTTCTAAGTTATCATGCATTTCTATATGATCATGCATTTCTAGTGTCTCATTCATCTCATGCATATCAAAAGAATCATTATCTTCATCCAAAACGGATTTCAATTCAAAATCATCGTCATATTCCTTATCTTTATCAATCTCTCCAAATTCATTGAATTTAACATGAATAGATTCTATGATTTGTCTAGTAGAGGATCATAACATCTATATGCTTTTGAATTTATGGAATACCCAACAAAAATGCACTCAATTGATTTGGATTCAAATTTATCTAAATTATCTTTTGTATTCAAGACAAAGCATTTGCATCCAAACACACGAAAATAATCAATCTTAGGCATGCGATCATTCAAGATTTCGTAAGGCGTCTTATTTATTTTCTTTCTTATAGATAGGCGATTTACAATATAGCATGCACAATTTACGGCTTCCGCCCACAGAAATCTAGGCAATTTATTTTCGCAAAGCATGGTTCTAGCAATTTCTTGTAGTGTGCGATTCTTTCTTTCTACTACTCCATTTAATTGTGGAGTTCTAGGTGGCGAAAACTCATGTTTAATTCCTTTTTCTTCACAAAACGAAATCATCTCTTTATTTTTAAATTCACCGCCTCTATCGCTTCTTATTCTTTTCACATTTACGCCGTATTGATTTTCAAGTTGTTTAATTAGTTTAGCAATTTCTACGGCGCTATCATCTTTATGTGCAAGAAATAAAGTCCAAGTATAACGAGAAAAGTCATCAACAATCACGCATGCATAGTGACGCCCACCAAGGCTTGTAGTGCGACTAGGACCAAACAAATCGATATGCAATAGTTCTAGTATTCTAGTCGTGCTTATCTCATTTTTAGGCTTAAGTGACTCACGTGTTTGTTTGCCTTTTATGCAAGATTCACACAACTGAAAGTTGTCTAAATCAAGCGTAGGCAATCCCCGTATTAGGTTCTTTCGTTGCAATTTTTCTAGTGTAGAAATACCTATGTGTCCTAAACGTCTATGCCACAAATTCACATTGGGTTCATTTGACATAAAACATTTAACTTTAGCGTCTACTACATCATCCATAGATAGTGTAAAGATATTTCCTTCTCGTTTTCCTTTTAAGACGGTTTCTCCATTTTTATTTATTATATTGCAATAAGGGTGAGTAAAACAAACATTGAAGCCATTGTCAACAAATTGAGAAATACTAAGAAGATTGTAAGATAAGTTGCTTACCAAAAATACGTTGGAGATTTGAAGTGTATTCGGATTGCCAATCGTACCTTTTCCAATGATCTTCCCTTCATTGTTGTCTCCAAAGGTCACGGATCCGCCTTTTGTGACCTTCTTTAATTTGGAGAACAGGCTCGGATCACCCGTCATGTGCCTCGAGCAACCACTGTCAAGGAACCACTTTATTGATGTGTCTTTTGATGAGTGGTCTCCCTGCAATGTGAAAAGGTGATTTAGGTACCCTTTTAATTTTGGGTCCTTTCGAGTTAGTTAATCACCTTTTGGTAAAGGTACCTTTCGGTACCCATACTTGGGTGATCCTTCTCGGTCTATCAAATGGCAAGAATGAAGGTGCGATATAATATACATGTGGTGCATGTACTTTGGGTCTTTGCCCAAGGACTCCTCTATACTCATTATATGAAGGACGTTTGTGATATGTCCTTGTGTGTGTGTGCGTAGTGCGTGGATGATATGTATTTCGTGTATGAATTGTTCTTTTCTTCTCATATCTATATGGTACAACGTTATATTTCACATGATATGAGGGAGTGGGGCGTGTGGAAGGGGGTGCTTTTTGCGTCATCTTAGACGCCACTTGATGCTTAGGGGTGTCTACTTTCTTAGACACAACAAACTTGGTAAGTTTGGTTGATACTTCGTTAGTATCAACGTATCCCAATCCAGTTTTGTCACTGTCATGCTTTTGCGATAATATGATGCGATGCAGCATGTTTGACCCTGTATCGAATTGTTTCATCATTTTCTCTAAGTCTGTATTCCTTGATTTCAAATTTGAAATCTCGGATTTCATTTCATTATTTTGAGAAGTCAATGATGAGATCTCGGTTTTTAATGCAGTGATGACACATGAAGACTCTTTCTTTGAATCGCTTAATTGAGCGACAAGATTCTCGTTAGAAGATTCTAACAGTTTCTTGTCTTCAATTAAACATTTCTTTTCTTTTGCGAGAGTCTTAGTAAATTTATGTAATTCAAGATACTGACTAAAAAGATCATCATAAGAAGGTTCAGAGTCAGAGTCAGAATCGGATGATACCTCATTAGACGCCTTTGAAGCGAAGCGAACTTGAGCGGTCTCCTCTTCGGTCTCAGTTTCAGAGTCTGATGAGTCACTCCATGTGGAGGCCTTTAGTGCACGTTTCCTTTGTTTAGGATCTGAGACGAGTCTATTTTTGTTCCGCTCCTTGTCAGGGTATTTATTAGTTTGCTTTTCTTTGTTTGGGCAGTCATATGATAAGTGTCCGAGTTTGCCGCATTCATAACATTTAATGTCCTTATCATTTGACTTGTTTTTATTTCTCTTAGATGTAGTGCCCTTGTTTTTATTTCTAAATGACTTTCTCATGAATCTTCTTATTCCTTTAGCCAATAGAATTAAATCATCATTATCCGATTCGGAATCACTATCATCTACGTGATCGGAGGGAGGGGAGACGTATTCATTTGATTTAAAAGCAATTGTCTTACCTTGTTTAGATGATTCCGATTTCTGAATAGTAAGTTTGTTTTCATAAACTTTGAGTGAGCCAATGAGTTCTTCCATTTTTATTGATTTAGTCTCCTTACTTTCTTCTATAGCAGTCACTTTAGGGTCCCATTCCGAAGGAAGGCTTCGTAGGACTTTCTGTACCTTTTCCTGCGTAGTAAAAGCCTTACCAAGAGACTCAAGAGAGTTATAGATGTTAGTTAAACGAAGATCCATATCTACAATCGACTCATTAGGCAACAATTTAAAAGACTCAAGAGTAGACATGAGCATATTAATTTTTGACTCTTTTACTTGACTCGTGCCTTCGTGTTTCATTTCTAAAATTCTCCACATTTCTTGTGCACTCGAACAATTTGACACATAACTAGACTCACTTTTACTCAATCCGTTTAAAAGCAATTGCATAGCCCTAGCATTCATGCTAAGCTTCTTTTTATCATCACTCGTATATTCTTGTCTAGTTTTAATAACTTCTAAAGTAACTCCGTCTACAGTGGATACATTAGATGGGACATATGGACCATCTTCAATTATTGACCAAATATCTATATCTATAGCCATAAGAAAAAGTTTCATCCTAAGTTTCCATTGAATAAAAGACTCACCGTCAAAAAGTGGAGGCCTTTGGCTCGACATACCTTCTTGTTCGGTTTTGAGATTTGTAGATGCCATCTCACTGAATCGTTGGATTCCTTGTAGTGAGTGTTCCTGCGCTCTGATACCACTTGTAGGATCTGCAAGGAACCACTAGAAGGGGGGGGGGTTGAATAGATGGTGCGGAAAGTGTGCTTTTTAAAATTTCTTTAAACTTGAACAATTCAAGTTCTGAAAACAGATTCTGTTTTCAGGACCTGTTTTAAAACGTTTTTAAAACCAGGTTAGAGGTCTCCAAAAATTATGAAATTTTGAGAGAACTTAGCCTCAGATGTTATGAGGGTCCCCTAAAAAGTTCAAATCAAAATTCAACCTTTAACCCCTTCAAAAAACCATTGGCACTCAGATTGTGCAAATCTGCCAGAAACGGTAGATGGTTTTGAAAAATTAATTCCTATTTGTGTGAATGTCCAAATGATCTAAAAATTTGACCAATAACTCCTCACACACTATATTTAAATAGGTTGAAACAGTTTTTGAAAATTCTTTTGGGAAGTAGGTCAAACACAACCAAAGTCTCAACCTTTGCAAGTCTGAAAATCAGACTGCACTAGTCTCAGAATGTTGATGTTTGACTGACCTATACTTGTCCAAAAGGGTTGAAACTTGTGCCAAATTAACCCTAGAACGTTTATGTATGTTTCTGGAAATCTTTATAATTTTTGGAAATCGTTTACTATTTTTCCAAACGTAAACAAAACGAATAAACAGTGCAGAAACTGAAAAGTAAATGCTGAAAGTAAATTGCACCAAGAATTTTATACTGGTTCGGTTATAAACAACCTACTCCAGTCTTCAAGGAACACCTTCCTTGGTTCACACTATTCACACACACGCAGTACACCTTACCGCAGGGTTGATAGAGTTACACCTAACTCCAACCCTTTACAAACCTTGTATGTCGAGTACAATTCACACGAACACCACCACCTCGCTAGAATGAAGATTGATCACTCCTTGATCAATCTTTTACAAAGATGAATGAATGGTGGTTTCTATGAAGCCTATTCAAGATTGAAAGATGCAAAGTACAATAGGCTTTTTACAAGAAAAGAGAGAAAGAAAATGTAGGAGAAAGGAGGCTTGGAACTTTTATCACTTTAGAATGCAAATCTTGGTGTTGTATTTGTTTGTTCTTCTCTTCTCCTTATAGCCCTTCTAGCCGTCCCCCTATGTGCTCCTCCCTCTCTTGAAAATTTCCTTTTAATTGCTTGAGAGAGTGTAAGACATCATGGTGACAATCCTTTGCTTACTTGGCATCACTCCATTGGACCATCATTTAGTCATTGCTTACTTGGCACCTTTTGATTGGCTCAATGTTGTCATCATTTGATGACATGGAAAATCTGAAATAAACACTTTAAAAATGTGCCAAAGATCATCACATAATACATTCTATAAATCTCAAATTTTGTCATAAAGTGCAAGACACAAAAAAATCCTTCCTTCCATCCTCAAAAAATCGGCCAGCACCCTAATTTTCAATGCTGAAATTTTCAGCATTTACAACATGGGATAAATTCAGATTATTTGCCATTTTCCTTTGAATTTTTGTCATAAAAATAAATCAATTATATAAGGTAAGTCTTGCTACCAAATGAAGAGTGAACTTGGACACCAAATGAGGGTAAAATTCGGCCACCATCACTTCACACATGCTGAAAAATTACAGCATGTGTGATATGTAAAATATCACACTTAATTACCTTACATAAAATTCAAATCATTTCCATAACTCCTTTAATTAATCCTTTAATGAAAAATTGACAAAATATCTTCCTTAGTCATGAAGAATTCGGCCACTATGTATGTAACATGCTGAAATTTTCAGCATGTGACATAAGAGAGGTATATGTTGAATACTTACCTTTTGTAGCTTCTCTCTTTGATTCATCAACATTGTATGATTGATCCTTGACCAATCAACATGCCAACAAGGCTCCACATTTGCTCCAACTCAGCTGTAGTGACGTTTGAAAGTGTATATACATGTGCTGAAATTTATTTTTGCTAACTTTGTAAAATAGTGCACATTTAATAATACACACATGTAATATTCCAATCAGCCCTTAATTTAATTTTCTAGAACACTTTAAGATGTATATTATATGTAAAAAGTGTCTATATACGTGTCACATCATGGTCAAGAAAAACGTTCCATGTTAAGTGCGTAGAAAACCGAATTTTCGATATTTATCGATTACCCGATTTTTCTCTAATTTAAATTCCAAATTTTGCACATGATATATATATTATGTTATACATAATATATATAATATATATTTTAAATTTCAGCTCTTGGCTGATTTAAAATGGTACCATAAACATGTGACAAAAATAAAATTGGAATCTTCACATTTTGGCCTAAATGTGGGGTGATTTGTGTGTGCCAACATGGAAAGTATTTTTGGATAATCACACCATGTGTATCACGAAATTTTCATCAATTTTTGATGTATATGGGCTGGCCATTTATTTATGGCAAGTACGTGACACATTGGCGAAGTTTCGGTATTCGCCCGATACGACAAATTTCGGTTTAGAACCTTTTATCGTGTCGTATTTAATTTGTCATCACCATATCTTATATCATATGATATAAGACCTGAATATACTCATAAATATGAGTTAAGTATAGTGGTGTGACGTTAACGTACGTACGTAAGATATATAACGTGTCGGTAGTAAGTTGGAATACATGTGTATGTGCTTTTTATAAAAAATCTGAAAATATAGTATATATATGTATAAAAACGTGTGGAATTAAATGTGGGGAGGAGGAGAAGACTTTCCTTCCATAGCCATGTTGCCTTTGTGCCTTTTCCAAATGCATCTTCCTTTAATGAACTACTTAGTTTATTAAACTAAGTACTTCACTTAATGAACTACTTTAGTTCATTAATTGTGGCACCTGAAAATAGTATAAACTCAACAAATGTTTGCCATATGATGTAAGCTTTAATGCTTCATGGCTCGTTAGTACGGCAACATAATATATAAGCTAAATAAGGCAAGTTATCATGCATACATGTACACTTGTGTATATATATATACTCAACGTTTATATAGATATATATATATTCAAATTTCTTATTTTGAAATCACTCAAACCCTCTTATTTCTACACATGTATATATAAAATAAAAAAAAATAAAAAAAAGAATAATAAAACAAAGGGTTAGGCCTTTCGGCCGAAACCCAAAATAATAAAGGAAAAAAAATAAAGAAATAAATTAAGTAATTAAAAAGGGGGAGGCCGAATCTTTTCTTTATATATTAAATTGTTGTTTTTTTTTTCAGCATGTTACGTAAAAAAAAGGAAATAAAATAATAATAAAAAGGGGGTTTGGCCTTCTTCGGCTGAACCCAATTTAAATAAAATAATAATAATAATAATAATAATAATAATAATAATAATAATAATAATAATAATAATAATAATAATAATAATAATAATAATAATAATAATAATAATAATAATAATAATAATAATAATAAGGGCAAAGGGTTTGGCCAGTTCGGCTGAACCCAATTTTTTTTAAAAAAGGATAAAAATAAAATAAAATAATAAAATAAGTAGACTAAGTAATGGGAGACGGACGTGGTACAGAAGGAAGTAATGGGGGCGGCTGTGTGGTGCATTGCATTCACGGCACGTGCATTGCATGAGGTATACTACGTCTATAGGGCGTGGGTATCGGGATGACTTACCGTGTCTATAGGACACCGGGGTCATGAGACATACTGCGTCTATAGGGCGTGGGTGTCCAAACGGCAAGTGGTGGCTAGAGTCCACGACGCTAGATTTAGGACCCGGGGGCATGCATTGCATATAGGTCTAGGAGCATATTGCCTGACATATTTCTAGTTGCGTGTGACACGTTATTTGAGCATGCATCACGTACTTGCGTATTTTTATGTGGAGTGCTTTACCTTTCAGTATAAGCCATGCTATCATGTTTTATGTGTTATGTGTTGATATCTTTTTGGGTATGTACTCTTTGTATTGTTTTGAGAGGCACCTACTGGGTGATTACCATCACTCACCCCTACTATTCCATATGTAGCCGAGACGGAGTATGATTATATTTTCCTCGAGGATGTTGCCGATGTCGTGGAGTGGGCCGAGTGACCAGTAGATATGATTGCGGCGAGGGCAGAGACGGGTTGTTTATGATATTCTTGGGGTGACATTGAGATTTATATTTTTACGTTAGTACGTTGAGACATTTCTTTTAGACTTTTAATTCAGACAGTTGACTTTGACTTGCAGGGCATGGTCAGCCTAATAATGATGTCTTTATCTTATTGAGGTTCATTAAATTCTAATTAGTGTTGTGTTTAATCGTTTCCGCAAAAAAAAAGAAAAAAATTTTCTATGTCAACACTGACGTGTAAGAAGTTGATGCGACGCTTTGTATTCTCCTTAGTGAGATACGGCGGGTGCACTGCTACCGAGGCTAGGGCTCGGGAGCGGGGCGCTACACTGTAGATGAAGGAAAACAACACACCAGATCAATTCCTTCCACATCTACATTAAATTCGAGCCTTGTTTTAAATTGTTGGAAAACCTCCAAGCCTGATATGCTATGGAAATCCTCATTAATTTGGTTGGATTGCTATCATATCCATCTCTATTGCGTAATGACACAATTTTACGTTCGAAATACAAAGATATTTAAATAGGTGAAGATGTTATTTTATTTGATTAGATATGCTTCAAAAATAGTTTGTTATTGAGAAAAGGAGATGGCTTTATAGGAAACATAGGGGTAGCAGACACACCACAGTTTTGTCAAATCCGTAGTGTGCACCACGGTTCTGTCCAAAGGCTAAATTGGCACACCATGGTTTTGTAAAAAACATGCTTCATGCCATACCATGATTTGGCAAAAGGATGTATAATAAATATAGATATACTTCCAAATACTCGATATAAGTGGATGGTTTTTTTAATTAAAACTACAATAAATTTTGCATTCTCCCTATATACACGTATACACATATGTGTGTCCTCATAACAACAAGCAAAAGACAAAAGTAAATTAAATATATAGTCAATTTACATAAATAGAGAGTTCTGCAAAGAGTTTTAAAACCATCGCTTAAGCCACTTGGAGTGGCGTAGAAATTGCTGGTTAGCACAAGTGATATATCCACACATTTTTTTGTTAAAGGACGGGTGGCACCGTCTGGTTGTTTTATTGATTATTAGCCCTCACGTATAGCAGAAGAATAGCGTGGTTATAAAGCAGTTCCAACATCTACCGGAGACTCTCTCAAAATGTATAAAAAATATACATAATCCTGCAAAATTTAAAGACAAAAAATGTTTGAAAACAAAATTAAGCCTTTACAGTCTATGCGTGAAAAGCAAAAATAATCTAATGAAGGATCCAATCTGTCTTCTCCTTTCACAGTGGTCTTCAACCAAGTCTCGGCTTCTTAAGCTTCTTTGTTGTGCATCCATAAAGTTGAGGCGTATAGCATACGACAAAAGATAAACAAAATTTAAGCAGCATCTTGTACAAAGTTCGCATAACATGTTCAATAAAACTGAAAAAACAAACACGTATTGCCTGCATTCATTGAGAACACAAGCAACAAAAAGTGTGACTTGCCAATCCATCGGGAGACATGTTGCAGCCTAAGACTTCGCCAAAGATCAGTGCTAGCCATCTCCTCACAAATCTTCCAGGTAAACAGTAAATAACCATAACCATAAATGTGGGAACAAAAGGCTATACTATGAAAACTTCAGTCACAGGGTGCTAACGAAAATCTCCGCCAATACTGTGAAAAGTTCAGTCACAGGCTATAGGAAGATGTCTGTAAAATCCAAGCAATGAAGACACGGCGTGACGACAAAGTCCGGGAGCTTGTGAGACAAATAAATAGGATATTTGGCAACCTTTCATCTGCACACAACGACCTTGACGCGTCGCAACAAAAATGTTGTGATTCTGAAATTGAAAACCGGCGTCTTAGGAAAATAATTGCTCAAATTCTTTTTACACACACTCCTCACACTCTAATCATACTACAGCCACATGATTCAGATGTGGCTTCTTCTTCACAGATTGGCGCCCCCTCCCCAGAGGCCATTAGCACAACCTACCTTTACTTCTCCATGTAAATATTTCGGTTTTTATTCGTTCATCTTTTAAAATGTCTTACAATATTTCAATTACAAGATAATTACTGTATGTTTTATATTTGCGTATAACACAGTAACTCGGTGATTCATGTCACTGAAATATGGTGTCTCTTAAACTGTCTACTGTTAGGTCCCTTAGAACACACTAGAAAGGGTGATTGAATAGTGTGTTCATCAAGTATGGATATTTTATTGAATAATTTTCGTTTTTGAGTGCAACCAATACTTGAGTGTGTTCTTGAAAAGAATAAAACTTTGCAGAAACGTAAAGAACACAAAGATGCATAGAGGTTCAAGTCAAATGACTCTACTCCTTTACCTTCTTGATTTTTCACAAGAAGGATTTTGAATGGAGGATCGTTATTTCTATGGGGAAACAACAATCAAAACAAAATCCACAACAATGAAAAACTAGGCCACACGCCTAGACCACAACCAAGAAACCTAACCCCTTGAAGTCTAGCCTCCAAAGAACTTCTTTGCCCTCAAAGAATTCTTGTAGGGAGTATAGTGCACCACAACACTATCAACTAACCCTCCAAGGTCTAGATTTCTCAAACAAGAAGCGCTTTAGCTTCTTGACCAACAATCTACACAGCCTCTCACAATCTTCACTCAATAAGAAGAACACTCTTCTTCTTTACAACACAACTCTCAACAATAAAGTAAAATATACAAGATTACAACTATTTTAAGAGCTTGAAACTTTGAGAGAAACTTGAGAGCTTGAATGGTAGAAAGTTGGAGAAGAATGAGTTGAAACCCTTGTTTTATCTCCTTTGAAATTTCCAGCCATTTGAAAATGCTTACAGAGCCAATAATGGGCTTTGTCTTCTTGTGATGACATGTCATCTTCATTGGAGATTTTCCCTTGGATAGATGCAAGCTTTTTGGAGAAGCTTCTTGTTGAAAGCTTGAAGAGGAAAGATGACTTCTCCTACAAAGAGAGAGAATCTATGAAATTGCACTAAAGGGGAGGGTACAAAATGCCAAGTAACGTTAGTAAGCATAGCGTAAGACATTTGTAGCAAAAGTCACATAAAGCCTTAAGTGTTTAATAAACAAGCGTTCAATGTGACATGGAGCGCTTCATGCGATTTTGAACAGGCGTTAGATGCAACATGAAGCGCCTTATGTAGGCAGCTGAAAGCATTCGATGTCACATGAAGCGCCTAATCTCAGCCTTCATGCTTGTTCGAAGTACTTCTAACTTTTATCAGAGATTTGCTTGATGTGCGTGCCCATTTTGGGGGGAAAAAGTACTTTTGACTTAGCAGTACACATGAGCGCCTTATCAGGCGTTTAGAGTGCACGGTGTTTACACACAGGCACATGAAGCGCCTTATGTAGGCGTTCGAAGTGTACGGACATCCAGACACTTCACATGAAGCGCCTAATGTAGGCGTTCGAAGTGTCTGGTTTCCAGACACTTCACATGAGGCGCCTTATGTAGGCGTTCGAAGTATACTGACCTTCAAACACTTCACATTAGGCGCCTAATCAAGCGTTCCAAGTGTCAATTGTGCAAATCATCAAAACTCTAACATATTCCAACATTCTCCCTCTTTTTGATGATTTCACAATATGCATAACTTTTAAAGTTAGCTCCTCCTTAACTTATTCTCCTCCTCACATTATGTCTAACTTAATCTTTTAGTACAGAAGCAAGGAATCAACATTTGTGATGCAATTGTCATAGCACAAATTCAATTTTCACC
This sequence comes from Eustoma russellianum, assembly GCA_036186865.1. NCBI lineage: Eukaryota > Viridiplantae > Streptophyta > Magnoliopsida > Gentianales > Gentianaceae > Eustoma > Eustoma russellianum. Next base: position 32,632,042 of record AP025044.1, read on the forward strand.
AAGTTTCATACGTAATTGCATCATCAGAAGTCAAGAAAATTTCAATTTCAAAGGGACAAAGGAAAATCAGGTGGAAACAACAATTAGTTAGCCATCAAATTAGTCACCCATCAATTTTTAATCATTCATCTGATCATTTCCAGCTCCAGCACCACTTGCTCCGGGAGTAAAAACACCAAAACCAAAACCGCTTGTTGCAAACTCCGCAAAACCACTCATTTGCTGACCACTTCCGCCAGCTTGTTCACCACTACCAACGTCCGCCTCTGCACCTCCAGCAGCAGCACTTCCAGTAGTATGTTCCCCTCTAAATCATCAAAATCAGGAGGAATGTAGGCACAGGGAATTGACTGAGAATGGCTGCTTTGAGGGCTCCAAATCAATATTCATGTCGTGCATCTCTGAGTTGCAGTTGTTGACAAGATTTTTCCAAGGACTGGATTCGTGCAAGTAGCTCTGCATCAGTACTCGTACCTTCTCCATCCTGAGGACCTTCATCTACTTCATCAGCAAGGTCAGGATGAAGGGTACTTTTTTTTCGTTGAGAGTCAATTGCATGAGCTATGTTGAAGTTGCCATAGTAATCAGTGTTGGCCACGTTCCTCAGGGATCCCTTAGAAATTTCAATGCCTTTGGATTTGATCAATATTGTCATAATATTTGCGAAAGGCAAAGCTTTTGATCCCTTCCTAAGGGCAGCCATCATTACTTCAACCAAAATCCATCCAAAGTTCAACTGTGTTTCTTACAGAATGCGGTAAGTAACATAGAAATCCATATTACTCGGATTTCTAGTTGCTTTCCCATTCACACAGTAAGTAACGATAGCAAGCAAAATTCGATTTACTAATGGCATGTTCTGAGTCTTTTTGGTTGGAAAATACTGAAGATTGAATTTGACATCTTGCTCACTAATGCCATATTTGTCACTCCAATCAAACACCAAAAAGATCACTTAATCCTTCATTCCTTACACCTAAGATTGTACATATGTCCTGGATAGAAAAACTGAGGGGGATACCATTTATTACAGTGTGTAGAGAGAAAGAAGTTACAATGGCAAGGGTAATCCACATATTTGCATAGAATTTTCGGGTAAGAGTTTTAGAGTAGGATTTCATATCTAATCTTAACCACAGATGAGTTCATCCTTGTTTTTCAAGAAGAGCAATGACTTGGTTCGCATTGTGGGCTGCTGTAAAGTCCTCAATTCGAACCAATTTTAGTGGCACCATAGGCCTATTTTTGCTCTTCCATTCTTCATAAAGCATATGGGAGTGTAGAGAGAGATGAGTACCCATGGCAGTGTGGTGAGGGGATTGAGCAGCATCTTTGTCAAATTTTCTTTTCGTCCATGGAAAATTCTCCTTGGTGAGAGCTTTCTGGATGGCCTTTAGCTCGTTTGGTTTGCGGATCCCAGCAGGTCTCTTTCTTCTATGGCCAGTAGGGACATTTCGTGATGATCCAGCAGACGCCATTGTAGAATGAGGAGGCTTTGAGTTTTCTTAGAAAAAGAGTTTATTAGGATGTAAAGATTGTTTGTTCTTCACGTTTTGTGAAGATAGGTTAGGAAGAAAAGTGGATTTTAAAGAGGATGAAGAAGAGGAAGAGACATGGTTGCAATTAATGAAAGAAGTGGTGGAGATAGTGGGATGTAATGGAGATGTGGAGACTGATGAGGAGAAAATGGAAGAGGAAGAGAAGGAAAAACGGTCGGGAAGTGGGAAAGCAAAAAAGAAATTGTGGGAGTGATCGTGTGGGGAGAAGAAGAAGAATGGCGGCTAGAATTAATTTTTCTTGATTGGCGCGAAAAGTTGAAGAGACACTTGGTCCGACAGAAAAAGAATTAGGGTTTAGGCACCTAATGTGGCTTCGAACGACTTCATAAACTGGGATGAAGCGCCTGAAGTCACTTGGAACGGTTGTGGATGAGTAGATTAAGTGCTTAATATCACTTTGAACAAGTGAACCACTTTGAATAAGGCGCTTAATGCCACTTTGAACGCGTGTATTAAGAAACATAAAGCGCCTGATGTCACTTCGAACAAGTGACATCCTTAGCATCAGGCGCTTAATGTGACATTGAACGCCTGAACTAACTGTGATGAAGCGCCTTATGTGTACTGACCTTGAAAATTCAAAACTTTTCTTGCTCAAAACTTAAGATGGGTTATTATCAGCCCATGTTAAGCAACCTCAACCTACTTCTTATTAATGCAAATACATCACTAGGCAACGGTTTCGTGAATATGTCTGCTAATTGGTCACGTGTAGGAACAAATTCCACACTAACCAAGTTCTTTTGTACACAATCACGGATGAAATGATATCTCACTTCAATGTGCTTAGTCCGACTATGTTGGACGGGGTTTTATGCAATGTTGATAGCAGACGTGTTATCTCACAAAATAGGCACTTTGGAGAAGTGAATGTTATAATCATTTAAAGTGTTTGTCATCCATAACAATTGTGCACAACAAGAGGTGGACGACACATATTCGGATTCCTCCGTAGAAAGAGAAACACTGTTTTGTTTCTTAGAGAACCAAGAAACAAGACAATCTCCGAGAAACTGACAAGTCTCGTATGTCTCTTTCTATCAACAAGACTCCCCGCATAATCGGAGTCACAATATCCTCTTAAATCAAAACATGCATTTTTAGGATAAAATAACCCAAAAGTTCAAAGTACATCTAAGGTATCTAAGAATACGTTTTATCACAATTAGATGCATTTCCCTAGGATCACTTTGAAATCTAGCACATAGGCAAACTGCATGTAAAATATCGGGTCTACTCGCAGTTAAGTAAAGTAGACTACTTATAATATCACGATACAAGGTTATCTCGACATGTTTTCCTTTCTCATCCTTGTCAAGCTTTGCACTTGTGCTCATTGGTGTGTTCACTTCTCTTCCTTCACCAAAATTGTACTTCTTGAGCAAGTCCTTTGTGTATTTGGTTTGAAACATGTACACGGCTTCTTCGGTTTACTTGATTTGTAATCCAAGAAAGTAATTTAGCTCTCCCATCATGCTCATCTCGAATTCACCTTGCATTAAACTAGCAAATTGCTCACAAAGACAATTGTTAGTAGCACCAAAAATAATATCATCAACATATATTTGTACAATTAATTGATTTCTACCTTTTCTTTTATAAACAAGGTAGTGCCAACTTTACCCCTTGAGAATCCATTATTAAGAAGAAAGGTACTTAACCTCTCGTACCAAGCTCTTGGAGCTTGTTTAAGGCCATAAAGAGTCTTTTTAAGTTTGAAAACATGATGTGGTGAATCATGACATTCAAACCCGGAAGGTTGTGCAACATACTCTTCTTCTTGAATAACACCATTCAAGAAGACGGATTTAACATCCATTTGGTAAAGTTTAAAATCTCTATAGCAAGCATATGCTAATAACATTGTAATAGCTTCAAGCCGTGCTACGGGTGCAAACGTCTCATCAAAGTCAATACCTTCTTCTTGACGGTATCCTTGAGCAACTAATCTAGCTTTGTTTCTAGTGACATTTCCTTGATCATCCATCTTGTTACGAAATACCCATTTCGTACCAATAATAGGATGATCAAGTGGTTTGGGAACCAACTCCCAAACATCTTTTCTTTCAAATCGGTTTAACTCTTCTTGCATAGCCAAGATCCAATTTTCATCAAGAAGTGCATCTTCGACGTTTTTAGGCTTTATAAGAGAAACGAATACGTTCTCTCTATATTGCCTTCGTGTGGTGATACCCCTATTCAAATCACCTATGACCAACTCATGTGGGTGAGAAATCTTATGCTTGAATGATCTAGGAAGGTTGGAGACATCTCCTCTAACTTTCTCATGATCACTTTCCAGAAGTGACGAAACTTCATCATTTAAATGATCCTTATTTTTCGGAACATGCGATGCATTTTCTACATTTTGTGTATCAACAATATGAGTATGAGAAATAGTTCTATTTGACTCAGTAAGTTCATGCACACTAGGTGGAGGAGTACCTTCAATAGGTTCTACTCTCAAGTCAATGAAGATGTTCCCATTTGGAGACTTATCAACAATCTCTTGTTGATGAGCAACCGTCGGAATGTCCTCAAGAATTTCTTGTTGAGGAGTCACATCTTCATTTTCTTCACAATCCTCATTAAGTTTAGGTTCGTCATTAAGTGACTCATTAAACTTAACATTGATTGATTCTTCCACCTTTTGACTCCTTTTGTTGAAAACACGAAATGCTTTACTATTTGAGACATAACCTAAAAAGATACCTTCATCCGCTTTGAGGTCAAGTTTGTCCAAAGTGTCCTTGGTATTAAGTATGAAATACTTGCAACCAAACACTTTGAAATACCCAATGTTGGAAACTTTACCATTCCAAAGCTCACAAGGTGTCACATTTAGGTATGGTCTCAAATATACACGATTAATCACATCGCAAGAGGCATTTACCGATTTGGTCCAAAAATATTTGGGCAACCGAACTCATTTAACATCGTTCTACACATTTCTTGTAGAGTTCTATTCTTTCGTTTGGCTACACCATTTTGTTGTGGAGTTCTAGGTGCCGAAAGATCATGTGAGTATCCTTTGGATTCACAAAACTTTTCAAAATCACCATCAAACGCACCACCACGATCACTACAGATGGTTTTAATGGTGTCACCCATGTGATTTTCCAATCATCTACTTAAATTCATGAACTCACTACATGCATCGTTTTTCTTAGCAAGAAACATCACCCATGTATAAAGAGTATAGTCATCTACTACCACAAAGGCATAATGTTTACCACCCAAACTTTTAGTTCCAACATCCCCATACAAATCCATATGTAGTAATTGTAGGGGTTTGGAGGTGGATATATTTGTTTTTGGTTTAAAGCTTGTTTTCACAAGTGTTTCCTTTTGACAACTGTCACACAAGTCATGGTTTTCGAAACTCATTTTCGGAAGGCCTCGGACTTTATTGTTTTCGTAAATAAATTTAAAAACGTTTTGAAACATACATGTCTGAGACGTCTATGCCATAGTTGTATCAAATCGTTTTTAGCAACTAGGCAAGATACATTTTGAGAAACCAAACCATTGATGCTAAGTTTGTAAAACGCAAAGCCTCAAATAAGATAGTATTATCCTTTTTCATAACACACTTTGTTTTCAAAAACGAAACTTCATAATTAGCATCACATAGTTGACTGACACGTATCAAGTTAAACTTTAATCCTGCAACATATAAAACATCACTAAGAGAGAATGAATTGTTACCCACAATACCATGTCCTTTGATTTGGCCTTTGCTACCTCCAAAGTGGACAACTCCTCCATCTTGCATAGTGAGTCTATGGAAGAGACTTTTGTCTCCCGTCATATGGTTGGAACACCCGCTGTCCACAACCCATTTGACCTTCTTGTCGTCGCTTTCTCCATTTAGCGCTAGGGCCTGAAAATAAATCATATGATATTGGTACCCTTTTTATTTTGGGTCCTTGAAGATTAGTTACCTTCACTTCGCCTTTCGGCACCCACACAAGATTCTTATTATTTTTAGCCCTACATACTCTTTCTACATGACCTTTCCTATTGTAATAGAAACATATAGGAGTATGCTTGTGCGGATGTGTATGCTTGTGCGCTGGCACATTTCGTGATTCCTTTTTGGGGACAATCTTCTTTGGAGTCAAAGAAGGTTTTTGTTTCACTGATTCAATCAAAGGTTTTGACACCTTTGGTGCATTTGTCTTTCCTTTAGGCATGTGACGTTGTTTCTTCAAAGAATTTTTAGACTCCTTGACAACTAATGCTTGCTCTTTTGGTTTTCCCTTCTTAGATGCATACATTATACTAGGTTTGACCTTTGATTTCATGCTCAATGTAGATGCATCCTTGACTTTTATCCTCTTTAGCACTCTCCTTTTGAGGTATTTTCTTCTTCAAAAGGTTTTGATAAGATGGCCTTGACTTCATCAAGTCATGCTTCTCTTCTAGTGCAATCACATGCATGATCAATAAAATATCATGTTCTAATTGTAATGCAATGTGATTTTCTAATGTGTCATTGTATTCATTTAAACATGCTCTAAAGTCCTTTTTGACACGTTTATACTTTAAATCTAACAAATCATTTTCTTGCATTAAATCATCTCTTTCGTCAATTAATCTATAGTGAGATGAAATATTGCATACCTCCATGTCGTCTTCTATGGCCATGAGAGAATAAAACTCGTTGTCAAGGTCATCATCGGTGACCTCAGTGAGTGCTATATTCACATTCTCCTCGTCATCGCTCTCAGACCCGGATAATAAATTTTCCCAATAAGCTATCTCTGCTTGTAAAGCCTTTTTCTTTAGATTGATGGCTTTCTTGTCTTTTGGGTAGTGTAGAGGGTCAACCATGGGTACTTTGACCTGTTTACTTGAGGTACAAGGGAGTAGTGACTCTTGTCTTCTTCTTCTAGAAGCGTCACCACTTGAAGAACTTGCATCATCAAAATTGAAGGGATTCATACCTTATAGGATCAAATCTTGCTATTTGGACTCAAATACTCAAGATTTCACTCTGATACCAATTGTTAGGTCCCTTAGAACACACTAAAAGGGGGTTTGAATGGTGTGTTCACCAAGTATGGATATTTTCTTGAATAATTTTCGTTTTTGAGTGCAAGCAATACTTGGGTGTGTCCTTGAAAAGAATAAAACTTTGCAGAAGCGTAAAGAACACAAAGATGTATAGAAGTTCAAGTCAAATGACTCTACTCCTCTACCTTCTTGATTTTTCACAAGAAGGATTTTGAATGGGGGATTGTTATTTCAATGGGGAAACAACAATGAAAACAAAATCCACAACAATGAAAAACTAGGCCACACGCCTAGACCACAGCCAAGAAACTTAACCCCTTGAAGTCTAGCCTCCAACGAACTTCTTTGCCCTCAAAGAATTCTTGTAGGGAGTATAGTGCACCACAACACTATCAACTAACCCTCCAAGGTCTAGATTTCTCAAACAAGAAGCGCTTTAGCTTCTTGACCAACAATCTACGCAGCCTCTCACAATCTTCACTCAATAAGAAGAACACTCTTCTTCTTCTTTACAACACAACTCTCAACAATAAAGTAAAATATACAAGATTACAACTATTTTTTGAGAGCTTGAAACTTTGAGAGAAACTTGAGAGCTTGAATGGTAGAAATTTGGAGAAGAATGAGATGAAACCCTTGTTTTATCTCCTTTGAAATTTCCAGCCATTTGAAAATGCTTGCAGAGCCAATAATGGGCTTTGTCTTCTTGTGATGGCATGTCATCTTCATTGGAGATTTTCTCTTGGATGGATGCAAGCTTTTTGGAGAAGCTTCTTGTTGAAAGCTTGAAGAGGAAAGATGACTTCTCTAACAAAGAGAGAGAATTTGTGAAATTGCACTAAAGGGGAGGGTACAAAATGCCAAGTAACGTTAGTGAGCATAGCATAAGACATTTGTAGCATAAGTCACATAAAGCGCATTAAGTGTTTAATAAACAAGCGTTCAATGTGACATGGAGCGCTTCATGCGATTTTGAACAGGCGTTCGATGTAACATGAAGCGCCTTATGTGGGCAGCTGAAAGCGTTCGATGAGACATGAAGCGCCTAATCTCAGCCTTTATGCTTGTTCGAAGTACTTCTGACTTTTATCAGAGAGTTGCTTGATGTGCGTGCCCATTTTGGGGGAAAAAGTACTTTTGACTTAGCAGTACACATGAAGCGCCTTATCAGGCGTTCATAGTGCACGATGTTTACACACAGGCACATGAAGCGCCTTATGTAGGTGTTCGAAGTGTACGGGCATCCAGACACTTCACATGAAGCGCCTAATGTAGGCGTTCGAAGTGTACTGGCTTCCAGACACTTCACATGAGGCGCCTTATGTAGGCGTTCGAAGTATACTGACCTTCAAACACTTCACATTAGGCGCCTAATCAAGCGTTCCAAGTGTCAATTGTGCAAATAATCAAAACTCTAACATATTCCAACATCTACATTAATTGTCGTATGTGTTGATAAAAACCATGCTCTCGGTGTATCGACCAAAGAGAAGCACATCGACATCTCTTGGTGTGCTTGTCTCATATCACCGAATATGGTGTTTTCTACACCGTCCAGCTTCAATGGTAACGTTTGCGCCCGAAACAATTTTTCTCTAATA
>AP025044.1:32640774-32703011 GCA_036186865.1 Eustoma russellianum
GTTGATAGCAAAGTTACATAATTGTTTTAGACGAGGTGTCATTTAGTGTCTAAAATTCGAATTCTCACCCTTATACATACATGTTTAACTTTTGGACAAAGTATATACATGTTCTAACATTCATCCATGTTCCAACATCCAAAACATTTGACCTCAGGTTGCCATACGCAAACTAACTTTATGGTGGTGGAGCTTCCACTACCATTAAAATATTACACAGGTAAAAAATTAAATAAAGAAACGTTACGTTCCCTACAAACATTTAGTAGTTATCAAAGGTTACATTTTTAGAGAGTTTGACTAGAGTCAGCAATTGGGCTGTAGGAAGACATTGTTTACTGTTTCTATAAATTAATACCTGAATTAGTGAGAATCCAAAGCATAGAAAGGAAAAATTGAAGAGCTCCTCTGATCAAAGGGCTGTCCACATAATCACGCAGCAACTATTCTCACCATGGATAGTTCTTTTCCTCCACAGAAAAAGGATTTTTCATATAAATCTCGGCATCCCTGTTTTATGTGACATTTATAGTGCAGTTGTGATAAATCCACGATGTACATAATTTGTGTTTAAAAAAGTCGGATTTTAAGTGGGACCGTATGTGACTTCTCTGACTAAACTTGGGATTTTACGTGGAATGGTAATACTGTCTAAGAGATCATTGTGATCTTTCATATATACTGCCGAATTTACTGTTATTTATCTTATTTTATATTATTTTCATAGTCGACGATTCTAATGAATAGTAAATTATTATTCACAGTTTTAATTTGACTATAACCGGATCGTTATTCTCAACAAACTTGTGATACGTAAACTAACTTCATCGTAGTGGAGCTTCCACTACCATTAAAGTATTATACGGGTACAAAAATACATAAAGAAACGTTAAGTTCCCTACAAATATTTAGTAGTAATCAAAGACTACATTTTTTTGAGAATTTGATTAGAATCACCAATTGGACTGTAGAAAGACATTGTTTACTTCTTTCTCTGTGTTTTACTTACTATTTCTTCTGGTAAGAATTTTATCCCTTATTCTAACAAGCATGCATATTCTAAGGCGTTTTGTGGTCATTGCGGGGTATTTAAGAATAATATAATTCTGGTTAAGGGGTAGGGCTCTTGAATGAACCAAACAGTTCGTAAAATGTTCGAGTTTGGTTCGTGTTCGGTTCGTATTCGTTCGGTAATTATTTGTTAACGAGCCGAATGCGAACAGGTATTCGGGTTCATTTAGCTAAAGGAGCCGACCTGTTCGCGAACTGTTCGGCTCGTTTAAACAGTTATAAGGTTATCGAACCGAACTCGAACGAATTTTAAAGTTCGCATAGCTAAACGAACTAAGCTAAACAGTTCGTTTTGCTAAACAAATCCGAATTCGAAAACCTAGTATTCATCCGGTTAGGTTCGTTAACACTGTATTTAGGAGGCAGTTATGGTGAGGGTATTTAAGAGAAGTACCATTAATGTTAGGAAACTGTAAAAATCCCGTATGTTCCCTTGCGAGGTTTGAAATCCGTTATAATGTAAAACAGCTTCGTGAAGGATGTAAATCGGAAATACGATGGTTTTTTTGTGTAGCGTCCCGGCCCGGACAGCGGACCCGAACCGACGCACAAGACGTCTCATCTCTCGGATACACATCATCAATGACGTAAGAGAGTAAGCACGGAAACATGTGTAAAATAAATCTAGAACGTTCAATCTGTACTCCCAAAACATAGGTAAATAAACTGTTTATGGACGTAGCCATCTACATCCTCACATGAACGAAGAAAACTAGAGTAATAAGAAACAATCTAGAACAATTCCCAACATGAACTCTAGGCATCCCATTCAGCCCACTCGCCGTCATCCTCAATGAAAAACATATCAAATTCGGGCTCAACTGCAAAACAACAGGATAGAACCCTTAGCGAAAAATGCTAGCAAGTAACCCGCTTATAAAACATACGGGATCAACACATGGCAAGACATGAGTAGTATCTATATCAAGGGGGTGATGGGGCACATGTCTTGTATAACTTCAAGAACGTAGGTTTTTAGCATAACAGAACAACAACAGTAATTCATAAGAAATTAACAGTTCAATAACAATCCACTTACAAATCCACCATACCATAACGACTCACGTGATGCATGACAATTCAAAATATGCACTACAGTACACAGTCACCAATGCTTATGCAATACTTTTCAAAACAGTACAATGCATGTCATAATGTCCGGCTCCATAACTTTATACCCTGGGATGGGCCACAACTTGTCTTTATACCCTGTGACGCACCACAGCTTAACTTTATACCCTGTAATGTTCCACAGCTTGTCTTTATACCCTGTGTCACATTGCAGCTCACTTTATACCCTGTGATGGTTACAGTTTGTCTTTATACCTTGTAACGCATCACAGCTCATTTCGCAAACTTTATACCCTGTGCCGAGACACAACTCTTATCAAATCATAATGCAATGCAAGTGCCATGATGCAAAAATGCACAACTTCTCATCATTCAAACACATGCTTCAATCACATGCTTCAATCCCATTCTCACATTCAAACGTATCATCACATGCTCAGGCCTTCCTCACATAAACATTCATACTAAGATACAAGGAATGAAGTAAACCCTCCTCACACGTTCCCTGTGAACCTTGTCGAAGCCTCAAACGTTCATCCTTAACCCCTTAAATCATTCACGTTGAAGTCCGATTCAAATACCCCACGAAGTCCTCACCGTTGATTCATCATCCTAGGTCGTATTCTCAAGACTTATACTAACCTCAATCAGGTCCTAATAAGTCCCTAAGGTCACCCAAAGGATCCCCCAGCTTCCCTCTTTCTTCCCTTACTTTCCCACAAAACTGATGGACGTCCGCCCCTGACATCGATCGATCCACGTCCATCAGAGCACATCGATCTCTCACTCTGCCTACATCGATCGATCGATGTGACGTCGTTCCCTCACTCGATCGATCGACGTCCATCAGGACACTTCGATGTCTTCCTCACTCTAGGTCGATCGATCCACGTACAACTGAAGCACATCAGTCTCTCCCTCTGCTATACATCGATCGATCAATGTACGTCAGCCTCTGATATCGATCGATCGATGTCATCGTTTTCCAGCATTCTCATTCTGCGATTTCTGCAGAAACTGCAGATCTGAACCCCAATCGATTTCCAACTTCCTTCCAACCATTTCAAGCCTGATCCTCACTATCAATCCACACTTAATTCACCAAAACAAAATCTTTCATATACAAATTCAAGCCTAAAACTCAAAGCATCCATCAAAACGAACCAAAAAATCTCATCTTTTCACTCTCCCTCCCTTCAACCGCAAATAGCAACAAAAAGGGGTTCAAGGGATTGGGACTTGCAAGATTTCACGAAATCAACAACAACAACAAACTATTTTTAACATATAATGGCCAAATCTCAAAACCAAAACACATAAATCATATATAGATTTCACGGAAAAAAACTACTGCATGGTGATCCATTTTGATATCAAAAATAGTCCTTTTTCTTTCGCAAATCGTAGGAACTCATAAGTAGATTACTTGCCTATGATTACTAGTAGAAGAATCGAAGAACAAACGAGGATTGGATTGCTCCCTTGAAGAACCTTCACCTAGGGTTGCAAAAAGGGTAAAAATCGCCTAAGGAGAGGAGGAGAGGAAAGCGTCGATTGTTTTCTTAAAAATGAATCAGAAAATGACGTTCTGTCAGTTTTGATAAGGGTAGGGATGAAATTGGAGTTTCTAAATTATATCCTATTATCTCATTTACCTTAAATGTTTAAATTCCAACATTTAATTCTAAATTTAAATACTACTTAATTCTAATATTTAATTTCTCAATAAATGCCACTTAATCTGATATTTAATTCTTAATTCATTACCATTAATTGCCATTAATCTCATTTAATTTCTTTTATCCTTTAATTATTCTATGAAGGGTGCGGGGCATAACATTCCACCCCCCTTACAAAAAGTTTCGTCCTCGAAACTGACGTACCTTATCGGAAGAGATGTGGATATAACTCCTTCATTTGCTCCTCAAGCTCCCACGTGGTTTCACGCTCCGTATGATTGCTCCATTGAACTTTGACCAACAAAATCACGCACTTGCGTAAGACTTGATCTTTCTTATCCACAATCTTCACTGGATGTTCTTCATATGCGACATTTTCTCTAACATCCAATGGTTGAGCTTCAAGGACATGGCTCGGGTCCGATATGTATTTCCGCAGTTGGGACACATGAAATACATTATGGACTTGTGACAAACTCGGAGGCAAAGCTAACCGATATGCTCTTTCATCCACTTTACCAAGCACCTCGTATGGACCAATATATGGAGGGCTTAGCTTGCCTTTCATCCCAAATCTCGCCACTCCTTTCGTGGGTGAGACTTGTAAATAGACTTTTTCACCAATTTCAAAATCTAAGGGCCTTCTTTTGGAATCTGCTCAACTTTTGCTGCGGTCTTGGGCCATCCTTAATCTTTCTCTTATGGTCTTCACTTTACCCATGGTCAGCTCAACCAATTCTGGGGCAGTGATTGTCCTTTCCCCAACTTCGTCCCAACAAAACAGGGATCTACACTTCCATCCATAGAGAGCCTCAAACGGTGCCATGTCGATTGCACTGTGATGGCTATTATTGTATGAGAACTCCATCAGCTTCAGCATGCTATCCCAGTTCCCTTTAAAATCCAGAGCACAAGCTCTCAACAAATCTTCTAAAGTCTGGGTGGTCCTCTCCGACTGTCCATCCGTCTGAGGATGATAAGCGGTACTCATTCTTAGCTCAGTACCCATTGCTTTCTGAAATGCCATCCAAAACTTAGAAGTAAATCTGAAATCATGGTCCGACACAATGCTAACGGGAACTCCATATAGACTCACAATATTGTCCACGTACAAGCTCGCCAATTTCTCGTACAAGGTATTGTGCGGCATAGCTAGGAAGTGTGCTGACTTCGTCAAACGGTCCACGATAACCCAAATCATGTCATTACCACTTTGGGTTTGTGGTAATCCCATCACGAAGTCCATCGTCACGTGCTCCCATTTCCATTCAGGAATCACAAGTGGCATCATCAAACTACCAGGTCGTTGGTGTTCTGCTTTAATTTGTTGGCATACAAGACACCTCTCAACATATTCAGCGATATTTCTTTTCATCCCTATCCACCAATAATTCCTTTTGAGGTCCTTGTACATTTTTGTGCTTCCGTGGTGAATAGACATACTTGAGTTATGTGCTTCGCGTAGCAATTCTCTCTAAAGTTCATGCTTATCTGGTACGCATAACCGATTCTGGAACCATAGACTTCCATCTTCTCTTAACTGAAAATCTCTTACTGGTCCCGTAGACAATTTGTCGCAGATTTCTCTCGGTGTTGCATCATCATACTGCGCTCCTTTAATTCTATCTACTAAGTCTGGACTGATAGACAGAGCTGTAAGAACATTTGCCATTGAGTCCACCACATCGAGACCAAACTCCTCAATCTCCCTTTCCAACGGGGACTGTCTGGCGTGACTAGATTTTCTGCTCAACGCGTCTGCCACTCTATTAGCTTTACCCGGATGATAGTTGATGGTTAGGTCATAATCCTTAAGTAACTCCAACCATCTCCTCTGTCTCATATTCATCTCTTTCTGCGAAAACAAATATTTTAGGCTCTTGTGATCAGTGAACACGGCATATTTCTCTCCATATAAATAGTGCCTCCAGATCTTAAGAGCAAATACAACAGCTGCGAGTTCTAAGTCATGTGTCGGGTAGTTCTGCTCATACGGTTTCAACTATCTTGACGGGTACGAGATAAATCGCCCATTTTGCATCAAGACACAACCTATAAACAGAAAGTTAGTTTAAGACTGGCATATGTATATACAAAGCATTAGTTGTAATGATGTACATACATAGTCTTTTCTTGGATGCATCACTATAGATCACGAAACCGTCGGTGCCGGAGGGTTGTGCCAACACCGGAGCCGTGGTCAATCTCTTCTTGAGCTCAGAAAAGCTTTGCTCGCATTCAGCAGTCCATTCACACTTAGTCTTCTTCTGAGTAAGTCGACTCAATGGAACTGCTATTGTCGAAAATCCTTCAACAAACTTCCTATAGTAGCCTGCCAAGCCTAGGAAGCTTCTGACTTCGGTCACATTTGTAGGTCTTGGCCATTCAGTAATGGCTTCTATCTTCTTAGGATCCACAAAGATCCCGTCCTCCGAAATTACATGACCGAGAAAGGCTACACTTCTTAGCCAAAATTCACACTTGTTGAATTTAGCATATAACTTCTGCTGCCTCAAAATTTCCAACACCACTCTTAGGTGTTCTGCATGTGATTGTTCATCAGGAGAGTAGACCAAGATATCATCGATGAACACCACCACGAATTGATCCAACTGTTCTCGGAACACGGTGTTCATCAAGTCCATAAAGGCTGCTGGGGCATTAGTCAATCCAAAAGGCATCACCAAAAACTCAAAATGCCCATATCGAGTCCGGAAAGATGTTTTAAGGACGTCATCTGCTTTCACGAGCAACTGATGATACTCCTGACGAAGGTCAATCTTTGAGAACCATCGGGCTCCCTTTAGTTGATCGAAAAATCCTCAATCCTTGGCAGAAGATATTTGTTCTTAATGGTGATTTTGTTCAACTCTCGGTAATCAATACATAATCACATGCTGCCATCCTTCTTCTTCACAAATAATACTGGAGCTCCCCAGGGTGATACACTGGGACGAATCAACTTCTTATCTAACAACTCCTGAAGTTGTCCCTTTAGCTCCTTAAGCTCAGCTGGGGCCATTCTGTAAGGTGCTTTAGATATAGGTTCTGCACCATGAATCAAGTTGATTTCGAACTCCACTTCTCTTGATGGCGGCACTCCCAGCAAATCATCTGGAAACACGTCTTTAAATTCATTGATTACCGGAATCTGATCCATGGAGGGAACTTCTTGATTCGCGTCTAAAGCATACACCATAAGTCCCTCTGCTCCCTTCTTCAAAGCCTTGAAAGCCTTGATCGCCGTCAAATATATTTCCTTCGGGGCTTTGGTTAGCTTGATGTTCCCTTGAACTGTCACTTCATTTATTTCGGGATCTTTGACAGTTACTAGCTTCAGTCTGCAGTCGATATTGGCATGATACTTGGTCAGCCAATCCATGCCCAATATCACATCGAAATCCCTCATCGCAATTGGAACCAATGTAACGGGAAACACTTTCCCATCCAACTCCAATTCATAGTCTTTATACTGGTGGTGTGAAACCAGTACTTGTTTACCAGCTGCCTGCATCCTGAAGGGGGTTTCAAGCCACTCGGGTAGGCAGTCAAGTCCTTTGACGAATCGCTTAGAGATGAACGAGTGACTCGCTCCACTATCAAACAATACGTTTGTAGGCACTTTATTAACTAGGATCACACCTATACACAAAGAGTGTAACACATAAAAATTTTTCATGTAATGCACATCCACTTTCAATTAAAACGACTATAATTCAACTTAAACAACAAAGATTTTAACTTAAATCGTACATGTGTCACAACGTCAGTGCTCTCCTGCACTTGAGCGTCAATCATGACATGTACCCTCGTGTTGGGCTTGGGTCTACCCCTTTGTTGCTGCGACGGCCCTGCTTCTCCTTGTGGCTTTTGCTTCCACTCGGGGCAATCCTTGATCCTGTGGTCCATCTTACCACATTTGAAGCAAGCCCCTATTTTCTTCCAACATTCCCCAATGTGGTTCTTCTGACAGTGGGGACATATACCTGCAGCCGATCGATCCGGCTGGCTTTGCTGCGGAGGTCACTGGAACTGTACCATCTGACCTCTCCTAGGAATTTTGACCCAACGTCTGGGTCTACCTCCACTCCTGTCGTCCCTTGGCCTCTTGTTCGTATTGTCACGAGCCTCTCTATGCTATGACCGGCGCATATCACTTTCCACCCGGTAATAGGCATCCAACATCTCCTCGAAAGTTTTCAGACTAGACCCTGCTATAGCCGTCTGAATGCAGGGGTTCAATCATTGCTCAAACTTGAGCATCTT
This sequence comes from Eustoma russellianum, assembly GCA_036186865.1. NCBI lineage: Eukaryota > Viridiplantae > Streptophyta > Magnoliopsida > Gentianales > Gentianaceae > Eustoma > Eustoma russellianum. Next base: position 32,648,862 of record AP025044.1, read on the forward strand.
CATCCTGTTGTTTTCCAACACCATGGGCGTGAATTTTCCCAAGGCATGGAATCTATCAGCATAGTCAGAAATAGACATCCGATCTTGCTCCAGCTTATCGAACTGTCTCATCTTCTCCAATATAGTAGTTTCTGGTACGTAATAGTCCTTATAAGCCTCAACAAATTGCCTCCACAAGATAAGGGAGTCATCTTCGGCAGAATATCATTCCACCAGGCATTTTCTCAACCACTCAGTAAGGGCGTGGCCACATCCACCTTAAGTTCCTCAGGCACTTGCATCAGCCTGAAGCATTTCTCTACCTCGTCCAACCAGAATTCTGCCACCTCTGGATCAGTGGCCCCCTCAAAGGTTGGGGCATGCATCTTTCGCATCTCCCCAATGTAATACCGTATACCGTGCTGGGGCAGTGGTGGAGGAGGAGGCTGCTGCTGCTGCTGAGCAACTCCCTGTGCTATCACCGTTATAGCATCCATCAGGGCCTGTGGTACTACCATCTGCGGTGGCGGAGGATTTTCGTTCCCGTTGCCGCCGTTTCCCTGGTTTTCTCTTCTGGGAGGCATTGACTGCAAAATCAACGCTTATTAGCATTCAGTAATTCCAAGGATAATCCTGAAAGCCCATATGCGTTGTACAGAATGGAACTCGTAAACTAAAAGAAAAATAACGCTTATTGATTAAATTTTATTGCACTCGTACACAACCAACCCTAGTCATCTTATATCTAAGATCAAGTACTTAGACATATGGGTCAACTTAAGGTCAAAATCATAACTTAAGACTCTATATGACATAACCTAGGTCTCTGAGGTAGATCTGAAGCCTAGGCTCTGATACCACCTGTAGCGCCCCAGCCCGGATAGCGGACCCAAACCGGTGCACCCGTCGTAGCCTACTGAGAGGACTACAAGACGTCTCATCTCTCGAATACACATCATCAATGACGTAAGAGAGTAAGCACGGAAACATGTGTAAAATAAATCTAAAACGTTCAAGCTGTACTCCCAAAACATAGGTAAATAAACTGTTTATGGACGCAGCCATCTACATCCTCACATGAACGAAGAAAACTAGAGTAATAAGAAACAATCTAGAACAATTCCCAACATGAACTCCTGGCATCCCATTCAGCCCACTCGCCGTCGTCCTCTATGAAAATCATATCATATTCGGGCTCAACTGCAAAACAACAGGATAGAAACCTTAGCGAAAAACGCTAGCAAGTAACCCGCTTTTAAGACATACGGGATCAACACATGGCAAGACATGAGTAGTATCTATATCAAGGGGGTGATGGGGCACATGTCTTGTATAGCTTCAAGAACGTAGGTTACTAGCATAACAGAACAACAACAGTAATTCATAAGAAATTAACAGTTCAATAACAATCCACTTGCAAATCCACCATACCATAACGACTCACGTGATGCATGACAATTCAAAATATGCACTACAGTACACAGTCACCAATGCTTATGCAATACTTTTCAAAACAATGCAATACATGTCATAATTTCCGGTCACATAACTTTATACCCTGGGATGGGCCACAGCTTGTCTTTATACCCTGTGACGCAACACAGCTTAACTTTATATCCTGTAATGTTCCACAGCTTGTCTTTATATCCTGTGTCACATTACAGCTCATTTTATACCCTGTGATGGTTACAGCTTGTCTTTATACCCTGTAACGCATCACAGCTCATTTCGCAAACTTTATACCCTGTGCCGAGGCACAGCTCTTATCAAATCATAATGCAATGCAAGTGCCATGATGCAAAAATGCACAACTTCTCATCATTCAAACACATGCTTCAATCACAGGCTTCAATCCCATTCTCACATTCAAACGTATCATCACATGCTCAGGCCTTCCTCACATAAACGTTCATACTAAGATACGAGGAATGAAGTAAACCCTCCTCACACGTTTCCTGTGAACCTTATTGAAGCCTCAAACGTTCATCCTTAACCCCTTAGATCATTCATGTTGAAGTCCAATTCAAATACCCCACGAAGTCCTCACCATTGATTCATCATTCTAGGTCGTATTCCCAAGACTTAAACTAACCTCAATCAGGCCCTAATAAGTCCCTAAGGTCACCCAAAGGATCCCCTAGCTTCCCTCTTTCTTCCCTTACTTTCCCACAAAACTGATGGACGTCCGCCCCTGACGTCGATCGATCCACGTCCATCAGAGCACATCGATCTCTCACTCAGCCTACATCGATCGATCGATGTGACGTTGTTCCCTCACATCGATCGATCGACGTCCATCAGGATACTTCGATCTCTCCCACACTATACGTCGATCGATCCACGTACAACTGAAGCACATCAGTCTCTCCCTCTGCTATACATCCATTGATTGATGTACATCAGCCTCTGACATCGATCGATCAATGTCATTGTTTTCCAGCATTCTCATCCTGCGATTTCTGCAGAAACTGCAGATCTGAACCCCAATCGATTTCAAACTTCCTTCCAACCGTTACAAGCCTGATCCTCACTATCAATCCACACTTAATTCACCAAAACAAAAACTTTCATATACAAATCAATGTTTCAAGCCTAAAACTCAAAGCATCCATCAAAACGAACCCAAAAATCTCATCTTTTCACTCTCCCTCCCTTCAAACGCAAATAGCAACAAAAAGGGGTTCAAGGGATTGGGATTTGCAAGATTTCACAAAATCAACAACAACAAACTCTTTTCAACATATAATGGCCAAATCTCAAAACCAAAACACATAAATCATATATAGATTCACGGAAAGAAACTACTGCATGGTGATCCATTTTGATATCAAAAATAGTCCTTTTTCTTTCGCAAATCGTAGGAACTCATAAGTAGATTACTTGCCTTTGATTACTAGTAGAAGAATCGAAGAACAAACGAGGATTGGATTGCTCCCTTAAAGAACCTTCACCTAGGGTTGCAAAAAGGGTAAAAATCGCCTAAGGAGAGGAGGAGAGGAAAGCGTCGATTGTTTTCTGAAAAATGAATCAAAAACTGACGTTCTAGCAGTTTTGATAAGGGTAGCGATGAAATTGGAGTTTCTAAATTATATCCTATTATCTCATTTATCTTAAATGTTTAAATTCCAACATTTAATTCTATATTTAAATACTACTTAATTCTAATATTTAATTTCTCAATACATGTCACTTAATCTGATATTTAATTCTTAATTCATTACCATTAATTGCCATTAATCTCATTTAATTTTCTTTTATCCTTTAATTATTCTACGGAGGGTGCGAGGCATAACATTTTGATTGATATGTTGGATTTAATATAATAAATCCCTGAATATGACCATTTAATCGAATCAATGGACAAAGTAACAAAATGCAGAAAATATACCTTGCTCCATTGTTGTTGTTAATCTGAACACGTACGCTGCAACTGTTCCGGCTGATGATGAATCTGGCGTGATCCAAGGATTCACGACCTCCCACCAATTTTTGATGCACCCCTTGACCGGTTTCAATAATTCACTGCTTTAACCGATAGAGAGGCTAGGCAGTGTGGGCTTTATAGAAAATTTGGCACACCTTCCCTCTAATATTTTGTAATGGCCGCTCTTTTTTTGATACTGCGTATACGTCAGATTTTTCTTGATGATGTGAGGAGGTGAAGCCTCCTCTTTTATATAGAGGGGGATGGATGAATCTGATAGGTTAGGATTTAAATTAAACTTAAATTTAAATTTAAATTTAAACATAAATTCAAATTTAAATCTAAATTTAAAACTCAACCTTATCTTTCTTTATTAAATATTATCTAATATTTAATTATTAATATTACTATTAAATATTATTTAATATTTAATTATTGTACCAATAATTATCTGCTAGCCACACGTGGGTTGTCGCCTCTCGGGGACCAGATGTCGTACACTTTATGGTCGTAACACTTTGAGCCCATCCATCGCCGGTCTCTGACCATATGACTGTCTACATATTCGAGGTTTCTATTTTAGACCACACTATACATCCACAAACATACCCAAAGATCACTTAATGTGTGGATGTTTTACGTAATAATTAATATTATTACGTGACATATGTGACACATAATATTATCATACATAACGTCCACCTTATGATTAATTCGTATAAACTTTATCAACGTGCTACGCATTATACGTATCTCGAATTAATCCCAACAATCTCTCACTTGGACTATGTATGTATCTTAAAGATTATATGTCACCCTTTTGAGCTCATATACCGTATGTCCTTTAGTGTATCTTTCTTTTTCCGGTCGATCAGTAAATGTTAGCAAAAGACTTAAGCCGCACACCACCAAATTGAATTAGTGACTTGTCCCTCTTAAATCATGATGCTACCTGTTGGATCGTGCACCTGCAATAAACACCACTAGAGGGGAGGGTGAATAGTGGTTAGCGGAAATTACACTACAAACCTTTGTAAAAATTCCCTTTGAAAACAGAATCTGAGACCACCTCAGATTCAGAACCCATTTTTGAAAAATTCAAAACTAATAACACAACTCCAAAAATTATGAAACTTTCCAGAATATAACTTCAATGTGTTAACAAGGCTCTGTCCAAAAATCAGACAAACATAAGATTGTTTGACCCTTCAAACAAATAAAAAGATTCAGATGGTCAATCTGGACAGAAGTGGACAGAATGTTGCTGATTTTGCAAAACGTGTTTCTCTTTGAATACTCAACCAAAAAGGTTGATCTTTATATCAAAACACTCTTTAGGATGTGTAGATGAAGTTTCCAAAAGGTCTTGACCTTAAAAAATTCTTGATAAACACAGAATTTAAGTTTTCTCAAAACGGGTCAGATTGCAGCCAGATTGGATCAGTTATCTTGAAAAGACTGAAAGACTAACTTTCCCTTGCTCAAATCAAGTGATTCTTGTTGAAAATGAAAGCTAACAGTCTGAAGTATAATTCCACCCAAAATCACGAATTTTGAAAATGTTAAGCTATTTTTTCAAATTGTGAGAAGTTGTGTAAGAACTGCAGTAAAAACGGGCAGAAAACAGAAATGAAGAAACAAGACAAGAACACCAAAGTTGATCCTGGTTCGGTCAATGTGACCTACTCCAATCCCAAGGAACACCTTTCCTTGGATTTCACTATTAAATGAATCACCTTACAACAAGAACCAAGCTTTATCCTTGGGTTATACGCCAACCCTATTCAAGACTTGGATAATCACCTTCTAAGCAACACTTAGTTGCAACACCTCTACCACCTATTAATATAGCTTTATAAGAATGGCTAATCAATCTTACAAATGAAGCTCAAGAGGCTTGTAGCACAACAAAAACAACAAGAACACCTTTGCTACAAAGAATGGAACAAGAAAAACAACAAAAAGAAGATAATAGCTAGACAATTCAACAAAGCTTAAAGTGTGTTTCATCTTCTTCACCATTTCCTCTATTTATATTGTGATTTGAGCCTTGGAGATAAGACTTTCAATGTGTCACCATCTTCATCATCAAGTCCAAATGTCTTCTCATCATTTGTTGGCCTTGTACACTTGGCAAAATAAGACAACATAATTGGTCTACCTTGGCATCACTTTGTTGGCCGAAAATTCCACCTTGGAATGTCTTGAAAATGTGAAGATAATACCCAAAGATAAGATGGCATATTCCTCCATTATACCCTCAACTTCTTGGCTTGAAAATATGCATGTGAGGCTTTAAACATTTCAAATCAAATTCAGCTCCAAGAATGAGGTAGTAGACGTTGGCTAGTTTCCTTTTTTCCAAAAATTCATTTTGATTTTCCTTAATAGAATAAGAAAGGATAATACCACCAAAATATCCCCAACTTTAAGCACAATAATAGGACATGTGAAGTCTTCATTTGACTTCAATAATCTGCTGAAAATACCCAAGAAAACCAAGTAGCCGTTTGGCTACATCTTTGAATTTTCCAAGTTGGCATTTTTGCCAACTAGCTCCTTTTTGATTTGTCCACTTGTCATCAACTCATAAAATGAATAACACCTCATATACAGCTGCTAATACACGTTTTTGAACATACATATATGTGCAGCAACTCAGATTTTTGAAGAATAAATCAATAGATAATAGTTGACAAGATTATGTCAACGTGTAACACCGAAATTCCTAATATTTCTTCTTATATGTCGTGATCATTTCCACACCTTTAACACCTTTGATATCTCTGAATAATGATGATAAATATGCTCTTATAACATATATAAGAGTGTCTTCAAGAAAAAATAGAATGTGACATCTCAAATCGTGACATATCGAGCTATAGTCAACAATATCATCATTTGAGAGAATAAAATAAAAAATCACAATATCATCTTCAAATTAATAATAAATCAGCTCCAGAATGAAGATAATAATATGCTCAAGGGATTCCTTGAGTGAAAATACCAAAAATACCCTCGGGGGTGAAATGACCAAAATACCCCAGGTATATGAAAACTCCAGAAATGACCCGGATGGTCAGAAATAATCATGATATCATCTTTTTTTATGATAAATAGTATAAGAATACACCCTTGAGTTATTTTCACCATGTGATGTTCCTACAAAACTCAAAGTACCAATTTTGCCCTTTTTGGTAAGTTGTAGAAACTTTCAAGGTATGTTAGTCTCAATACATTTAAAATCATCAAAATCACATAAGATTTACATAATGAGCATGTATAAATCATATACCAATGAAAACAACAATTTTAATACATTTTAGAAAATTATTTCTAAAAACCTTAGACATCGATTGATCGAAGTGCCTCAGCTTTAGAGATCGATGTCTCACAGAAAGGTTCAAGTTTTGTCTCTGACCTGCATCGATTGATCTAAGTGAGGGTTCCATGTACATCGATCGATCGATGTGTCTTAGGTTTAGAGATCGATGTCTCACCGTAAGGTCTTGAACTTTCACTGCCTTACATGGATCGATCGATGTGAGAGATCTATGTATATAGATCGATCGATGTGCAACAACCTGAGAGATCGATATCAACATTTTCAACTTTTTCAACTTTTTACCACATATAACACCATGTGTGGCATTTTTAAGAATTCATCACTTCAAATCATGACTTTGAAAATTATCCAAACATATTTCTCAACATTCTCTCCCTTTTGGATGATTTTCAAAATAACCTAACATGATTTTAATGTCACAACTTATAACCAATTGTTTATCAAACTTTGTTTTTAACAAACTTTTAAATAGTACGCTCCCCCTCAACTTATATTCTCCCCCTCAAATTATACTCTCCCCCTTAACCTATGCTCAACTTATACCATTTGAAACTTAGCATGACTTACCAACTTAAATCATGTTCTTACTCTATCTCTCCTTTTATTTTGCAAATCATGCAAAAGATAGAACTACGCAATGGTATCGTAAGTCATCATGCCTAACTTGGCTCGTAAGTTTTCAAAAGTGGCTTGATTAAGGGGTTTGGTAAAGATGTCAGCTATTTGGTGATCAGTTCTTATATGGTTTATGACTATATCCTCATTTTGAACATGATCGCGAAGAAAGTGGTATCGCACCTCAATGTGTTTGGCCTTAGAATGAAGTACTGGATTCTGTGAAAGATTGATCGCACTTGTGCTATTGCAGAAAATTGGAATCTTTTTCATTTTAATGCCAAAATCACTAAGTTGCTATTTAAGCCAAGGTATTTTTGTAGTACATAAACTTAAGGCAATATACTCGGCTTCAGTGGTATAAAGAGCTACAATAGCTTGCTTTTTAGAAAACCAAGAGATCAAGTTGGTTCCTATGAATTGACATGTACCACTAGTGGATTTTCTATCTAACTTGCAACCACAATAATCAACATCACTATATGCGTGTAATTCCAACTTAGCGTTTCTATCATACCAAAGTCCTAAGTGAGGTATATGCTTAAGATATCTAAAGATCTTTTTCACTGAATTGTAATGTGATACCTTAGGACAAGATTGAAACCTAGCACACATGCACACACTAAACATAATGTCAGGTCTTGATGCAGTTAAGTATAACAATGAGCCAATCATAGACCTATAAAGTGTGTCATCAAAAGGTTTACCATTTCCATCCTTATCTAGTTTGGTGCTAACACTCATGGGGGTAGTTGTAGGTTTCAACTCTTCAAAGCCAAACTTCTTAATCATATCATTGACATACCTAAGTTAGCTAATGTGAATTCCTTGAGGGGTTTGCTTGATTTGAAGGCCTAAGAAGAAGTTCAATTCTCGTACCGTTGACATTTCAAATTCTGACTTCATACACTCTTCGAAGTCTTTTTACTAAGGTAGAGTTGGTTGAACCAAAGATAATATTGTCTACATATATTTGAACTATTAACAAGTCATTATCTTTTTTTCTTAGAAATAATGTGTTGTCGATGGTCCCTTTTTGATAATTATTTGCAATAAGAAAGTTTGCAAATCTATCATACCAATCTCTTGGAGCTTGTTTCAAACCATATAGAGTTTTCTTAAGCTTGTAAACATGGTTAGGATTCTTTGGATCTTCGAATCCAGGGGGTTGTTTGACAAACACCTCTTCTTGGATGTATCCATTCAAGAATGCACTCTTGACATCCATTTGGAAGAGTTTAATGTTGCTTAGACTTGCAATCGCAAGTAACAATCTAATTGCTTCTAGTCGTGCAACGGGTGCAAAGGTTTCTTCATAATCTATTCCTTCTTGTTGATTATACCCTTGTGCGACTAGTCTAGCCTTATTTCTTGTAATATTTCCTTGTTCATCCATTTTATTCTTAAAGACCCATCTGGTTCCTATTATGGACTTATTTTCGGGTTTAGGTACTAAGTCCCACATGTTGTTCCTTGTAAATTGATTTAACTCCTCATGCATGGCATCTATCCATGACATGTCACATAAGGCTTCCTTTACATTCTTAGGTTCTATATGTGAGACTAAGCTATGTCCTTCAAGTTGACTTATATTTCTACGTGTTCTAACCCTAACACTTGGATTCCTAATGATTAGTTCTCTAGGATGCCATCAATTCCTAGATTGACTAGGTTCACCCTCATCTTGTTCAAATGTTTCATTTGTGTGAACATTATCGTATGTAATTGGATCATTAGTCGTATTATCTTCTAATTGCAAAGTTTCTTCATTTATTTCATCTAAGGGTTCATGCATGTCTTGTTCAGGGGGAGTTGGTTCTAGATGATCAAGTACAGGCTTAAATATTACATCATCATCAAACATATTTTCAACATTATTCTCAGTTTTATGTTGAGTTTAATCACTAACTTCAAATCATGCATTTTCATTGAATTTTACATGTATGGATTCAATTATCTTTCTAGATGCATGATTATAACACCTATATGCTCTTGAGTTAGTTGAATACCCAACAAATATGCATTCAATAGACTTTTGTTCAAATTTATCTAGATTATCCTTAGTGTTCAGCACAAAACATTTACATCCAAATACTTTAAGATAATCTATCTTAGGTTGTCTATTGTTTAGCAATTCATAGGGTGTTTTATTTAATTTCTTTCTAATAGTAAGCCTATTTATAATATAGCATGCACAACTAACAGCTTCAGCCTATAAATATTTAGGTAATTTATTTTCACAAAGCATTGTCCTAGCAACTTCTTGAATTGTTCTATTTTTATGTTCAACAACTCCATTGAGTTGTGGTGTTTTAGGTGGTGAGAATTCATGTTTAATTCCATGTAGTTCACAAAATTTGATTACATCTTTGTTTTTAAATTCTCCACCTCTATCACTTCTAATCCTTTTAACATGTTCTTCGTAAATGTTTTCAATTTGCTTAATAAGAGTTTCGATTGCTAATGGAGCATCGTCTTTGTGTGTTAAGAACAATGTCAATGTACAGCGTGAGTAATCATCTACTATGACACACATATAGTAGTGTCCACCTAGACTTCTTGTCCTACTTGGATCAAATAAGTCTAAGTGAAGTAATTCTAGTACATGACTAGTACTCACTTCATGTTTCGGTTTTAATGTTTCTTTAGTTTGTTTTCCTTTAATACATATTTCACACATTTGAAAATTATCTAAGTCTAACTTAGGCATTCCTCTAATTAGATTCTTCTTAGATAATTTCTTAATGGTTGAAATTACTATATGGCCTAATCTTCTATGCCATAAATTCACATCTAAGTCATGTGATATTAGACACTTAACCTTGGTATCTAACATGTTATCTAAGGTAAGAGTATAAATATTGCCATCTTTATTTCCTTTTAAAACCGTTTCTCCTTTTTCATTTATTATATCACAATAATTGGGAAGAAAAGAGACATTATAACCATAATCTATAAGTTGAGAAATACTAAGTAAATTATAAGAGAGATTGCTTACTAACAACACATTTCGTATTTGAAATGTGTTAGGGTCTCTGATTGTTCCTTTTCCAACAACTTTTCCTTTATTGTTATCACCGAATGTCACTTTTCCACCATCAATATGTTCAAGTTTGGTGAATAATTATGCCTCGAACATCCATTATCTAAAAACCATTTGGTTTTTAGATTCTTTGACTTTGCCTCCTTCTTGCATTCCTTGCGTTTTTCCTACAATGGAGACAAAGTTTTAGGTACCTTTTATTTGAGTCCTTGAATGTTGGCACTATTCTTGTTTAGATATCCCTTAGGTATCCAAACTTGAACATACCTTCTAGGCACATTTTTAGCATTGTTATAATTTGTAAAATAAGAAGGATTAGCATATAGATGATTATTCCACATAAGTGAAGATGCATTGTTATACATGTAACGCCATGGTTGATAATCATTATATGATGGCCGATTTTTGTAATGTGTATAAGGCATGCGATTTTGTTTCTTGAATGGTGCTATATAAGTGTGTTCATAGGCATTTCTATAAGACTTATATGAGTGTTGCCTATACTTAGGTTCATAATAAGTTGGATACATTTTATTCTTTCTAGTTGTATTCTTTTATATATATATATATATATATATATATATATATATATATATATATATATATATGCATAATTTCTAGGTTGTCTAGATGCAAAATTTGGCCTAGATGTATGTTTATGCGTGTGTATATTTGTGGGTGTGTGTTGTATTTTTGCCTTGATATAAGTAGAAGAAGGTGTAGAAGAAGATGTAGCAAGCAAAGTTGATTTTGTTGTATTATATGGCAACTTTGTGCTAGATGAAATGAACTTAGTCTTTTATCTACTTTTACATTTTCTTCTTTATATCCTAAGCCGGTTTTATCATTTCCATACTTTTGTGATGATATAAGTGCATCTAACATATTTGCACCAGATTTAAATTGTTCTAACATTTTTTCTAAGGTAAGTTTAGAAGACTTAAGTTGCACTATTTCATTTTCACAACTTTCTAACTTAGACTTTAACATATTATTTTTCATTTTTATCTTTTGTTCATCTTTCCTATATGATTCAATTTTATTCTCTAAAGAATCAAGAGTATTAGTAGATTCTTGTTTAAGAGATTCTAATTGATCGAAAAATTCCAAGTTGGACGCCTTCAACTTGTCATTTTCTTCAATTAGTTTCCTCTTTTCGTTAGAGATCCTCTTACAGTGAGCATGCATTTTTAAAAATTCTTCATACATTTCATCAAATGTCATTTCATTTTCAGAATCACTATCAGATAAAGAACTTACCTCGTTGGATACGTAGCAGACTTGAGCTTCCTCAGTTTCGAATTCTGAGTCGGATGAGTTACTCTATTTGCTCACCTTCATTGCTCGTTTCTCTTTCCTTGCTTTAGACTCCTTTGTCTTTGTCGTTTGTGCCTCCTTGTCCTTGGCTTGCTTGTTGTTGTTGTTGTTGTTATTATTTTTCTTCATGGGACAATCATATGAAATATGTCCTTTTTGACCGCATTCATAACAATTTAATTCTTTATTATACCATTTGTTTGTGTTATTTTTCCTAGGTTGAGAAGAAGAAGAAGAAGAAGATAGTTGTCTATTCCTATTAGGACATTTGAAAAACTTTCTAAGTTTTCTTGCTATTAATATCAAGTCATCGTCGAATTCAGTATCACTATTAATATCATCATATACTAGCATGTGTTTCAGTTGTTTTGAAAGCTACCGGATGACTTAGATGATTCAGACTTTCGTTGATTTAATTTAACCTCGTATACTCTGAGTAAACCTATCAATTCGTCCATTTTTGTGATAGATTTCGTCTCTTCAATTGCCGTGACCTTTGGATCCTATTCAGCAGGAAGGCTTCGCAGCACCTTTTGAACCTTTTCATTGTTCGTGAATGATTTGTCTAAAGCTTTAAGAGCATTGAAAATATTAGTAATCCTCAAATCCATAGATGTTATGGATTCGTTCGGCAACAGTTTGAAAGACTCTAATTCAGTCATAAGCATGTTTATTTTTGATTCTTTAACACCACTATTACCTTCATGCTTTAATACAAGTGATTTCCACATATCATGTGCACTTGTGCAATTTGAAACATATCCTACTTCAGAAGTCGTAAGTCCATTCAAGAGTAATTGCATAGCTTTAGCATTTATTGACATTTTCTTTTTATCTTCCGATGTCTATTCACTTTTATATTTTTCAACTTCTTGAGTGACTCCACTAACTTATACAACTTTCATTGGAATGTACGGCCCATCTTCAACTATAGACCATAAATCGATGTCTATAGCCATTAAGAATAGCCTCATTCTTAGTTACCAATGAACAAAATTATTGCCATCAAAAAGAGGAGGGCGTTGAGTTGACATACCATCCAACTCACCTTTGTGAGAAACTATTGCCATTGTAAGTACCTTTAATCTGAGATTAGCAGGCTACAAAGAATAATTGTTTCTAGGCTTTGTATTGATTGTACGGTGCTGAATCTTGCTTCTTTGAGTGGTGTAGACCTTGCTCTAATACCAATTGTTGGATCGTGCACCTGCAATAAACACCACTAGAGGGGGGTGAATAGTGGTTAACGGAAATTACACTACAACCCTTTGTAAAAATTCCTTTTGAAAACAGAATCTGAGACCACCTGAGATTCAGAACCCGTTTTTGAAAAATTCAAAACTAATTGTAAAAAGCTCTAAAAATTATGAAACTTTTCAGAATATAACTTCAATGTGTTAACAAGGATCTGTACAAACATCAGACAAAAATAAGATTGTTTGACTCTTTAAACAAATAAAAAGATTCAGATGGTCAATCTGGACAGAATTGGACAGAATGTTGCTGATTTTGAAAAACATGTTTCTCTTTGAATACTCAACCAAAAAGATTGATATTTATATCAAAACACTCTTTAGGATGTAAAGATAAAGTTTTCAAAAGGCCCTGACCTTAAACAATTCTTGATAAATACAGAATTTAAGTTTTCTCAAAACTGGTCAGATTGCAGCCAGATTGGATCAGTTATCTTGCAAAGACTGAAAGACTAACTTTCCCTTGCTCAAATCAAGTGATTCTTGTTGCAAATGAAAGCTAACAGTCTAAAGTATAACTCCACCAAAAATCATGAATTTGGAAAATGTTTAGCTATTTTTTCAAATTGTGATAAGTTGTGTAAAAACTGCAGTAAAAACGGGCAGAAAACATAAATGAAGAAACAAGACAAGAACACCGAAGATTTATCCTGGTTCGGTCAATGTGACCTACTCCAGTCTCAAGGAACACCTTTCCTTGGATTTCACTATCAAACGAATCACCTTACAACAAGAACCAAGCTTGATCATTGGGTTATACACCAACCCTATTCAAGACTTGGATAAACACCTTCTAAGCAACACTTAGTTGCAACACCTCTACCACCTATTGATATAGCCTTATAAGAATGGCTAATCAATCTTACAAATGAAGCTCAAGAGGCTTGTAGCACAACAAGAACACCTTTGCTACAAGGAATGGAACAAGAATAACAACAAGAAGAAGATGATAGCTAGACAATTCAACAAATGCTTGTGAGCTTCAAGTGTGTTTCATCTTCTTCACCATTGCCTCTATTTATAGTGTGATTTGAGCCTTGGAGATAAGACTTCCAATGTGTCACCATCTTCATCATCAAGTCCAAATGTCTTCTCATCATTGGTTGGCCTTGTACACTTGGCAAAATAAGAGAACATAATTGGTCCACCTTGGCATCACTTTGTTGGCCGAAAATTCCACCTTGGAATGTCTTGAAAATGTGAAGATAATACCCAAAGATAAGATGGCATATTCCTCCATTATACCCTCAACTTCTTGGCTTGAAAATAGGCATGTGAGGCTTTGAACATTTCAAATGAAATTCAGCTCCAAGAATGAGGTAGTAGTCATTGGCTACTTTCCTTTTTTTCCAAAAATTCATTTTGATTTTCCTTAATAGAATAAGAAAGGATAATACCACCAAAATATCCCCAAAATTAAGAACAATAATAGGACATGTGAAGTCTTCATTTGACTTCAAAAATCTGCTGAAAATACCCAAGAAAACCAAGTAGCCGTTTGGCTACATCTTTGAATTTTCCAAGTTGGCATTTTTGCCAACTAACTCCTTTTTGATTTGTCCACTTGTTATCAACTCATAAAATGAATAACACCTCATACACAGATGCTAATACACATTTATGGACATACATATATGTGTAGCAACTCAGATGTTTGAAGAAGAAATCAATAGATAATAGTTGACAAGATTATGTCAACGTGTAACACCGAAATTCCCAATATTTCTTCTTATATGTCGTGATCATTTCCACACCTTTAACACCTTTGATATCTCTGAATAATGATGACAAATATGCTCTTATAACATATATAAGAGTGTCTTCAAGAAAAAATAGAATATGACATCTCAAATCGTCACATATCCAGCTATAGTCAACAATATCATCATTTGAGAGGATAAAATAAAGAATCACCATATCATCTTCAAATTAATAATAAATCAGCTCCAGAATGAAGATAATCATATGCTCAAGAGATTCCTTGAGTTAAAATACCAAAAATACCCCCAGGGGTGAAATGACCAAAATACCCCAGGTATATGAAAACTCCAGAAATGACCCGGATGGTCAGAAATAATCATGATATCACCTTTGTCATGATAAATAGTATAAGAATACACCCTTGAGTTATTTTCACCATGTGATGTTCCTACAAAACTCAAAATACCAATTTTGCCCTTTTTGGTAAGTTGTAGAAACTTACAAAGCATGTTAGTCTCAATACATTTAAAATCATCAAAATCACATAAGATTCACATATTGAGCATGTATAAGTCATATACCAATGAAAACAACAATTTTAACACATTTTAAAAAATTATTTCTAAAAACTCTAGACATCGATCGATCGAAGTGCATCAGCTTCAGAGATCGATGTCTCACAGAAAGGTTCAAGTTTTGTCTCTGACTTGCATCGATCGATCGAAGTGAGGGTTCCATGTACATTGATCGATCGATGTGTCTCAGGTTTAGAGATCGATGTCTCACCGTAAGGTCTTGAACTTTCACTGTCTCACATGGATCGATCGATGTGAGAGATCTATGTGCATAGATCGATCGACGTGCAACAACTTGAGAGATTGATATCAACTTTTTCAACTTTTAACCACATATAACACCATGCGTGACATTTTTAAGTATTCACCACTTAAAATTATGACTTTGAAAATTATCCAAACATATTTCTCAACACTAACATTATACTAAATGACATGGATACTGAAATGGATAGGTAGTGTGGAATTAATATGCTAGGTGATCATACATACTTAATTCCAACTTGGCCTACTTTATCGAGTTCAATAGAATTCAGAATGTATGCCGTAACTGCTTAATGTACATTATTTCTGCAGAAAAATTTTAATATAACTAAAATGTACATTATACTGTTTGTTTGAAATAAACAACTTTATTGAACACAAAACCTTACAGACTCCCACTAGGATAAAACATCCTCAACTTGACTAAGACCCATACGGCTAACATGCTTGTGGAACACAACCGGTTCCATGGCCTTAGTCAATGGACCAGCCATCATGGAGTCTATACTGATATGCTCAATACTGATCAGACCACTCTGAATTCTTTCTTTAACAGCCAGATACTTCATCTCTATATATTTCGCTTTAGATGAACTATGGTTGTTATTTGAATATAGCACCACAGATTTACTGTCACAGTAAATCCTCATTGGAGACGAGATAGTCTCCAATACCGCAGCCCTGTGACAAAATTACGAAGCCATATCGCCTGGTTGAATGCATGGAATGATGCTACGAATTTCGCCTCCATAGTGGAAGACGCCAATAAGGTCTGTTTCGCGCTTTTCCACTTGATCGCACCTCCGGCTAGAGTAAACACATGACCCGAGGTCGATTTCATGCTATCCTGGCATCCGGCAAAATCGGAATCTGTATATCCAGTGATTTCTAACTTGTCAGATCTCCGATACGTCAGTACGTGTTGCTTCGTTCTTTGTAAATATCTCAGCACTCTCTTTGCTGTGGTCTAGTGATCCTTACCCTGATCAGAGAGATATCTACCCAACATTCCCGTAATGAATGCCAACTCTGTCGTGTATATACTTGGGCATACATTATACTCCCTATTACCGAAACATAGGGAGTATTCCTCATTTCTGAACGTTCAAACTCTGTTTGGGGACATTGTTTCAAACTGAACTTGTCTCCTCTTGCCACAGGGGTATTAAGTGGTTTACACTTATCCATGCTATACCGCTTCAACACCTTTTCGATGTATGCCTGTTATAATAGAGCTAAGATATCTTGGGTATGATTCCTCCATATCTCAAGTCCCAACACATATGAGGCTTCACCAAGGTCTTTCATCTCGAAATGTTTTCTCAGAAAGGCTTTGGTGTCGCTCAACATGTTTACATCGTTTCTTGCAATCAGTATATCATCTACGTACAAGATCATGAATATAAACTTGCTCCCACTGAACTTGTGATACACGCATTCGTCAATTTGGTTTGCCTCAAAACCGAAAGAGGCAACTACTTTGGCGAATTTGAAGTACCACTGTCGAGATGCTTGCTTGAGCCCATAGATGGATTTCTTTAGTCGACAAATCATGCCTTTTGGATCTCCCACCTCGAATTGAGGTGGTTGAACCATGTAAATGGTTTCATCGAGTTCTTCTTTTAAAAACATAGTCTTAACATCCATCTAATGTAGCTCAAGGTCTAAGTGTGCCACTAAAGCCATGATTATCCGGAAGGAATCCTTTGTGGATACTGGAGAGAAGGTTTCTGTATAGTCTATGCCCTCCTTTTGGGTAAACCTTTTAGCAACAAGTCGAGCCTTATATCGTTCTATGTTGCCTTTTGAATCTCATTTGGTTTTAAATATCCACTTGCAACCAACGGGTTTCGAACTTTTAGGCAACAAGACGACATCCCATACCTTGTTGTCGTGCATAGACTTTATTTCTTCTTCCATGGCCTTTATCCACTTTTTTGAATTTCGACATTGCAATGCTTGTTGGACGTTTTCGGGGTCATCGTCTAACATACCAACATCGAATTCGTGTGTTGGAGATACACCACATAGTCGCTAGGTATGGGGTTTCTCCATTCACGAGCGGATCTCTTTAGGGGCACTTGTTCTTGGGATACTGTAGGTTCATGAACTGCATCAGCCGAAAATTCATCGGGTTCTTCAGTAAATTCCTCAGGAACATGAACTTGTTCTTGTGGAACATCACTACAGGGATGAGGTACCTCAGGTGCGGGTATCACTGATGCTATCTCCCCAAAAGATGGTTCGATTCGCATTTCTGTCGTATCTGAGTGTGCCTTATCTAACTCGATGATCTGTTGATGCAAATCATTTCCCCCTATAACCGATGTATCCTCAAAGAACTTTACCGAATTTGTCTCGAAAAACACTTTACTTGTGAGATCGTAGAATTTATACCCTCGTGACCTTTCCGAGTAACCAACGAAATAGCAACTAACTGTTTTGGTATCCAGCTTTCTTTCATTTGGTCTATAAGGCTTTGCCTCTGCTGGACAGCCTCAAACTCTTATGTGGTTAAGGCTAGGCTTACGCTTAGTCCATAACTCATAAGGGGTCCTTATCGTTGCTTTAGTTGATACTCGGTTGAGGATGTAAGCTGCGGCTTTAAGCGCTTCTCCCCAGAGGAATAATGGTAGCATAGTTTGACTCATCATACTACGCATCATGTCCATAAGTGTTCGGTTTTGTCTTTCAGCTACACCATTCATGCTTGGTGACCCAGGCATGGTGTACTGAGGGACGATTCCGTTTTCCTCTAGGTATTTAGCAAATGGTCATGGATATTGTTCTCCTGATCCATCATATCGACCGTAGTATTCACCCTCATGGTCCGATCTGACGGCTTTAATCCTTTTGTTGAGTTGTAACTCAACTTCAGCTTTAAAGGATTTGAACATGTCTATTGCTTGCACTTTTTCTTTAATCAAGAATATGTAGCCATATCGCGAATAATCATCAATAAAGATGATAAAATAAGAGTTCCATTTCGAGTAACCGGATAAAATAGGCCACTAATATTGGTATGAATCAACTCTAATAGACTATTTGCACAATTTGCTTCATATCTTCGGACTTTAGTTTGTTTTGCTTTAACACAAAATACACATGACTCTAAGTCGGTTAAGTCTAAAGGATTGAAAATTTTTGTTTTGACAAGACATTCTATTCTGTTTTTGGACACGTGTCCTAAACGTCGATGCCAAAGTGATCCTGAATTCTCATGAGTTAATTTTGCTTTAACGTTTTGCGTTACAACATGCAATGTTTCCTGATTTGAAGCGACATTTATTGAATAAAGTTTATCAATTTCGGACATTATATCATGACCAATCAATCCAGAAGCATGATAAAGTTAGAAATTTCTTTTTCCAAAATAACCGTAATATCCACTTTTATCCAACCGATAAAACAAAATAAGGTTCCGTTTAAATGGTGGTACCACAAAAGTGTCATGCAAATCTAGATAGAAACCAGATGTCAACAGCAATCTGAAATGCCCGATGGCTTCAACCTTTTGTTAGTGTATGTGCCCTAGGCCATGATTTGGATATTTATGTTATACATTTATTATTAATAAAAGAGGTTTTATTATCATTATTGTTGGTTAGTATGTTACACAATTTTGGTATATGTCCCTGATTCATTATTGTTATAGAGATAAAATAATTTATAATCAGTATGAGTATTGATTTGATAATCATGAGATGATTATGTGTATGGTGATACAAATCAATTTCATAGATACGTGTTAGAGAACAGTGTATTGTATAGACCCATCATGAGATTACTACATGGATTAGCGTCATAAGTAAATCTCATGATAGTAGTGTTTTAATCCTTTGACTTGAGATTGTCATAGTTTCCAACATAAGGACTATTATATTTTGACATGATCAAACGTTATCCGTAACTGGATGATAATAATAAAGGTCATGATTGAATGTGATAGAAATTATGTAGAGGATATTGAACAATCAAGATAGGATTTGTCCCTCTCTTTTGAGAGAGATATCTTTGGGCCCCTCGATTAGTGAGACTGTGAAATGCATGGTTGTGCTCAAATGAATTGATAGTGTGATCAATATCATTTGTTTTATCAGTCTACTTAGAGATCGAGTAATCATATGTTTGAACAGTATAAGTATGACGCTGACCATGACTTATGTTCAAACTAGATATCGTGTGACAAAAGGATTAATGCATGTACTATTATTAGGCTAGTTGGACTTTACTCGTATTAATTGGGTAGTCGTAATGTCTTGCTAGAGACCAATTACGACTTGTTGGTTTAATGGAGATTTAACTGACTGCCAATTAATATGGGCCTATCGGGTCACACACAAGAATGCGTATGGGCTGATATTAATAATATTAATAATATTAATATTAGATATTAATTATTATTATTATTATTTTCGTTTTTATATATATATATTTATATCATCAGATGATAACAATAGGATCCATATCTGATATGGATTTTGATTGGTTTTATCTAATCCTAACAGAATCCGTATTTGGTATGGATTATGATTGGCATTAACCAATCCGATCTGGAATCGGATTTTGATATCTATATATATGTATATAGTCTGCTGTATCTCGTACACAACAGAGGACAGAAAAACGAAACCCTAGAATCGTTTTTGAGAAAAGCCGAGTTCTTCAGCCGCGCTGTTTCAAGAGCTAGCACTCCAGGCGGAAGCATTCGTGTGGATACCGACAGAGGGTGATCGTACAATCGCACCTCCTACGTTTGCACGTTCTACGTCTGCAGATTTCGAATCTATAGAGGTATGGTTTTTGGTTTTTTTTCATCGAATTAAACAAACAACATGGATGCTTGGTAGGAAATCAGAGATCAAGTTTTTGTTTTTCCGCTGCGTGTTTTTGCAGTGATCTCGTTGGATTTCCTAACACCTTTATGCCGCTGCCATTTCCCCAATATACGTATCTTTCATCGTCTTTTGGTTTTCTATGGCTTATGAAACCTTGCATAGTCGCATATAAGTGAGTCGTGGCTCCCGTATCGACCCACCAAGTGGCTATATCCGAAACAAAATTAACTTCAGAACAAACTAAGAACGTACCCTTTTTCTTGAGCCAAGAAATATAACCGGTACTGTTCAATTTTAAATGTCCTTCCTTATTGCAAAAGAAACAAGTCATGTTATTGGGTGCGTCAGTAGTAGGGGCCCCTTTTTCCTTTTGACTTGCCTTGTGCACACAGCTTTGCGTTTCTTACCACCAAACTTGGTGGCGACAGCATTCATAACTTCATGCCCCTCATTCTTTAGCCTTTCCTCCTCTTGCACGCAATGCGCGGTAAGTTCATTCACTGTCCATTTTTCCTTTTGGCAGTTAAAACTGACTAGGAAGTGTTTGAACTTTGGAGGTAAGAAGTTGAGAATCATGACAACTAGCATGTCGTCAGAGACATCCAGTTTCATGTTTCTCAATTGAAAAGCGATATGAGTCATCTCTAGGATGTACTCCCTTATACTGCCGTTTCCATGGTACTGTTTCGAGCAAAGTTTCTTTAAGAGATTGTCTGTCTTGGCTTTCTCATTCTTTACATATCTTTGCTCGAGATTGGTTAAAAAATTCTTTAGCTGTCGTAGATTCAGAAACGTATCCCCTGAAGCATTTGGGGATAGTCTTTTGCATGATCATGAGACACATGCGATTTGATCGTAACCAACGTGCCATGTGAGATTTTTGCTCACTGGTACTTTCGTCTGTTAGCACAGCTGGACGATATATCTGCAACGCAGTGTCTAGATCAGCGATCCCCAGAAAGTTTTCAAGTTGATTTTTCCATTACTTATAGTTTGAACTGTTCAATGTAGGAATATTCTTAATGTTAGACATTATTGCTGAAAAGCAAACAAGAAATGGACGTAAATACACAACACGTGTAATCTTTAAACTACATAAAATCTGAATATCAAAATAGAACCTTAATTCCATCTACCAATTGTCTTTCAGCATTAGGGCTCTTTGGAGTCATCCCAATACCTTCCAACAATTGGGCGTAATGGTCAATGTGACGGCTCTCCAAGCACGGGTTAACCACCTTCCTTTGGGCCGATGAGTTAACCTATGCATTTAAAGCTTCGCTACCGGGCCCATTTGGGTCCATTACCATGCTCATATGTGTTTTCGACAACCGCACCTTCCTTTAGGCCGGTAAATGATTGCTTCCAACACATACATGCCCTTCACAATCATAACAAATATAGTGGCGATGATATGATTGCCGCACTTTAAGGGGATCATATTAAAGGCCTACATTTGCTAAGTCGCGTAACTTTATGGTTCTAAATGATCCGTAATTTCCTGACTGACCCTTTTGCACGTACCATGCATAATTAACCACAACATCCGTTTTGTTTTACTTAAACCAATTCGAACCAGCTTGATTCCCTTTGCGGCTCAAATAAGAACAACCTTGAACCAAGCTCAGTTCTCCTTACGGTTTAAGAAAACAATATCTTTATCAATCAATTTAACAGGTGATATAACCTTATGATGGGTCACATTGAGTGTGAAATGAACCGATTCAGTAATACCCATTTACCATAAGGGTGTATTACCATTCCAGATAATTTCCAGACCACCGGTGGAGTCACAATGGTCTCGCTTAAGAACCGGCTTTCTGAGACAAAACTATGTGTACGGTGTTTTATCACTACTCAATGAGTCATCTGTCACGAGTATAAACAGTATTGATTGATAAGTGTTGGTTAATTCAGTCAACTTAACCCATTGAATTAACTTGGTTGAACTCGGTCAAACTGGGTCAAACAAGATTCGGATCCTTATTGAGTTAAGTTCATTAACTTTATTTGTTTATTTATTTATTAACATGCATAAATATAAACGACATAAATAAATAAACAATTAAATCATGCATATAAACATTATAATGCAATAACCAGAATTAAACTTAACACTTGATTATTATTATTTTGGATTTCTTCAAAATAATAATAATAATAATAACAAGAATTTATTATTATTGTTACTATTTTCCTCAATAAACTTTAAATAATAAAAATAATAATTAAATTATTATCATTATTATTTACTTTATTTTCCTTTAAAAGAACTTTAAAATAATAACAATAATTACTTATTATTATTACTATTTTCCTTTAATAATAATGACAATAATAATTAAATTATCATCATCATTGTTATTATTTTCTTTAAAAGGGAATTTTAAAATAATAATAATAATAATAATAATAATAATTTATTATTATTACTATTTTCTTTGAAAAAAACTTTAAATAATAATAATAAAAATTATTATTATTTAATTTATCCAAAATAATAATAATAATAAACAAAAAAATTGAAAATTAAAAAAAATTAAGGACTGGGCGCGGGTCGGGTCGGGTCAAAACCCGCCCGTCCCATCTGAATTTAACGGATTTCCCTCTTTTTTCTAAAAAAAACACTGTAGTGGGCCGGAGACTATTTAAAACCGGATTGGACCCGGATCGCAGGGCCCAACTAGATAACTGCCAGCCCTACCCGCAGAAGCACCATAAGAAAAAACCTCGAAATTGGGCATGCCCCAAGGTTCGAACATATGACCTGTTTGTCGCTGTCCCAGGGGCTGGCCATCAAGACAGCCGCCTTTTTGGCTTTTGGTACGAAGATTTTGATTTTATATTAAAGCTTTCGGTTTTGAACATTAAACCTCCCATCCGCTGTCAGAGCGCTGGCCACCAGGCTAGAGCCAGTTTTGTTAAAAGAAACTGAGGCCAAAATATATATATTATCTGAAAACATAAGCTTTTTCTTAGCCAATAAAAGTTTCGGAAAAACGTTTTTGACCCGAAAAATTCCATTTTGATACATGAACAGATTAACCAAATGATTCGACTAGGTCTTCTCTGATACCACTTCTTGGATTTAATTTAATAATCCCTGAATAGGACCGTTTAATCGAATAAATGGACAAAGTGACAAAATGCAGAAAATATACCTTGCTCCATTGCTGTTGTTAATCTGAACGCGTACGCTGCAACTGCTCCGGCTGATGATGAATCTGGCGTGATCCAAAGATTCACGACCTCTCACCAATTATTGATGCACCCCTTGACCGGTTTCAACAATTCACTACTTTACGTGATGGAGAGGCTAGACAATGTGAGCTTTATAGAAAATTTGACAAACCTTCCCTCTAATATACTGTAATGGCCCCTTTTTTTTTATACTACGTATGCGTCTGATTTTTCTTGATGAAGTGATGAGGTGAAGCATCCTCCTTTATATAGAGGGGATGGAAGAATATGATAAGTTAGGATTTAATTTAAATTTAAATTTAAACTTAAATTCAAATTTAAATCTAAATTTAAAACCACCCTTATCTTCCTTTATTAAATATTAATATTTAATAATAAATATTATTATTAAATATCATTTAATATTTAATTATTGTGCCAATAATTATCTGCTATCCACACGTGGGTTGTCGCCCCTCGAGGACCAGATGTCGTATACTTTATGGTCATAATACTTTGAGCTCAACCATCGCGGTATCTGACCACATTATACATCCACGAACATACCCGAAGATCACTTAACGTGTGGATGTTTTACGTAATAATTAATGTTATTACGTGAAATATGTGACATATAATATTATCATACGTAACGTCCCCCTTATGATTAATTCGTATAAACTTTATCAACGTGCTGCGCATTACACGTATCTCGAATTAATCCCAACATGATATAGTTTTTATCTAATTGGGCTAGATATTAAATCCTAAGTCAGTAATAATCCAGATAGCAGTATTGCATCCACGGTGCGCGTATAATGATTCGTACATGACCCCTTCTAGTTGCAATGTCCACACGATTTACTTATGTTCAATGCAAGGGAGGTCTGCGCCGGTATGCTGGTTTCGCCATGTGACAAAACGTGGGATTTTTTCTGTACGAAACAACAATAGAACTTCTAGTGTGTGTGTTTTCCTTTATATATGTATGTATCCGCATGTGTAAATTCATTTCTGACTATCTTTTGAAACTGATGCAGAATATTGTATGGGAGTCAACATACGACTTGAAGGTTAAGGATATACTCCCAACTTTACATCCAGAAGGTTGATTGGAGACCGATGTGAAAGGGACACCCCTTGTACTCTAGATACCGATTGTGACCAATTCATAGGCTTAGGCTATTTTTGCATATGCCCTTACCCGAATACATGCGTTCATGCTGGTAACATTTAAATGGTAAGCATTACTTCTAATTTAATTTCTATGATTCAACTCCAGAACGTTAAGAAGAATATGTAAGCAATTAAGTTCTGTAGGATCTAGAAATCTATGTTTTCACATACACAATCATTCCGCAACTATAAAAGGATGTTTAGCGGAAGCGTACTTTTCTCCATTATTCAATGCCTCGAAGCGTTTTTGACGAGCAGAACCTTCAACTTCGACGTAGACAATTCTACTTTTGAATGGAGGTTTCTCTCCACTAACCCTAACTTAAATGTTTACTTTGATGGATAAGTAAAACAAATAAACAGGGTGAAGAGAGGACTTTCATCCATATTTATACGCAATCAAAAAGTACTTTCATCATAACCTTTGGTATAACACCCTTTTGATAAATAGACATGTCCCTTTAATGAAGAATTGTGTTTCTTAACTTAAAGACATAACCCTTCAAGATAACTCTTCGTAAATAACCAATTAGGATTTAATTATAAATCATATAACCAAAATGTCACAAGAGACACAACCTTACAGAATTGTTTACTTTCACTTAAGTTGTTAAATGGATTTTCTCTGATGGGATGGTATGGTTCACAAAACTTCACATAAAAGTTTTCTTTGTACGTCTTAGCCATAGTTTTTGATGTCGTTGGAATATGCTGGATATGTGTTGTCTTATTTGATGTTTCAGAGATTTATTTTCTTCCCTATACAGGAACGATATATTGAGTATATTTCATCGGATCCGATTTACTCCTTCAAAATCTTGAAGCTGCCCCATACCAGCTGCATTCTTCACATCCGTTAGGGTACTGAATTATAGTAATATATGGCTTTTGTTTGACTTCCTTCTGGAGAAAGAGGACTGTTAGTTGCTCTTATTTCCTCTTCACATTTGTTTTTTTATTTTCTTTTTTATCCTTCAAACAAGAACCATGTGACTGATGAGTTACAGTGGAGCGTTTAGATCTTGCGATCTTATTCCATTTCAGTATAGTTCCATCATTAGTTTTGTTATATCCCGCACCCTCCGTAGGATAATTAAAGGACAAAGAAGGAATTAAAGGAGATTAATGACGGTCAACGGTAATGAATTAGGAATTAAGTATGAGGATTAATTAGAAATTAATGAGAAGATTAAATATTAGAATTACTTGTGTTTAATTTTAGAATTAAATAATAAAAGTTTATCCTTTAAGATAAATAAGATAATAGATATAATTTAGAAACTACAAATCTTACCCTTTTCCTATTAAACTGACAACGTCAGTTCTCCTCCCCATTCACGGAGAACGACGCAGCCTCATTCCCCCACAGGCGATTTTGAGACCTTGCAGCCCTAGGAGAAGAAACTCTCCAGAAATCAATCCAATCCTCATTCGTTCTTCGTTTCTTCTTCGAGTAATCAAAGGCAAGTAATCATCTTATAAGTTCCTACATTTTGCGAAAGAAAAATGGCCTATTTTGATATCAAATTAGATCACCATGCAGTAGTTTCATTATGTGAATCTATCTGTACACTTTATGTGTTTTGGTTTCGAGATTTGGCCACAGTATATGGAAATCCTTCGTTGTTGTTGTGGATTATTTGAGATCCTGCGAATCCCAACCCCTTGAATCTCTTCTTGTTGTGATTTCTTTGTTGCGTGGGGTTTCAGGGAAAAGATGAGATTTTTGGATTGATAAAGTCGGAGTGATTGCGTACTAGGCTTGAATCATTGTTTGGTATGTGCATAGCGTCTGAATCTGCAGTTTAAGCATGTGACTATAGCAGGGTTTTAGGCTTGGATTGATTGGGATACGTTTGGAACCAATTGGAGTGATGGTTCTGCAGAAGTTCGCAGATGAAATCCTGGAGGAACGCTGACATCGATCGATCGATGTCAGAGATCGATGTCCACTGACGGACATCGATCGATCGATGTATAGGAGGGCTGAGAGATCGATGTCCACTGACGGACATCGATCGATCGAAGTGGGAAGAAGTTGAGAGATCGATGTCCACTGACGGACATCGATCGATCGATGTAGGTGAGGGTTGAGAGATCAATGTCCACTGACGGACATCATTCGATCAATGTATAAGAGGCTGAGAGATCGATGTTCTCTGATGGACATCGATCGATCGATGTGAGGGTATGATGTCACATCGATCGATCGATGTGAGGGGATGATGTCCAGCAGTCTTGTGGGAAAATAGAGGGAGAAAAAGGGAAGCTCAGGGAATCTTTGGGTGACCTTAGAGACTTCTTAGGACCTGATTAAAGGTAGTCTAAGTCTTGGGAACATGACTTAGGAGGGTGAATCAGCTTGGTGACTTCAAAGGGTTTTCGAATCGGATTTCAATGAGGATGACCTAGGAGGGTTAGGAAATGAACGTACGAGGTGTTATAGAGTTCCATGAAGGAAAGACAGGGGTACTCGCATTGGTTTGTGACTTTTGGAATCAAGGTTAAGTGTTGACGATCTAGTTCAAGCCTAAGCTTTGATGTGTAACTTAGGGAAATCTTGCGTGTTGCTCGTACTTGCGCATGTGAACATGAACTGCATACGTGAACGAGAAATGTGATTGAAACGAGGAGTCTTGCATCATGGTGTTAGGTGCAGCAATTGTCCCGTGGCGTAGGCCGGTGGGCGTAGGCCCTGTGGGCCAAGTCACAGTCGAATGCCGTGGGCGCTTGTGTGCTGAATGCACTATAAGGCTAGGGTATGCGCATCTCCTGTCACCAATTGGTTTTGGGAGAGTTGGTAGCGCCTGAGGTCCTACAAGTGGTATCAGAGCGAGGTCACGGGTTCGATTCCCAGCAGGAGCAATTGCTGAGGGGGAGATTGTTAGGTGCAGCAATTGTCCCGTGGCGTAGGCCGGTGGGCGTAGGCCGTGTGGGCCAAGTCACAGTCGAATGCCGTGGGCGCTTGTGTGCTGAATGCACTATAAGGCTAGGGTATGCGCATCTCCTGTCACCAATTGGTTTTGGGAGAGTTGGTAGCGCCTGAGGTCCTACACATGGCACTTGCATTTGCATATTGTTTTGAAAAAGAGCTGTGCTTCGGTACTGATTTGCGAAGGTGACCTGTAATGTTAATCGGGATGGAAATTTAAGCTGAGGTGCATTACAGGGCACAAAAGGTCTGTAACGTTAACCGGGATGGAAATATAAGCCGGGGTGCGTTATAGGGTATAAAGTCCTCTGCAATGTTAATCGGGATGGAAATATAAGCCGAGGTGCATTGCAGAGTATTACGAGGTCTGTGATGTTAATCGGGATGGAAATATAAGCCGAGGTGCATCACAGAGCATAACGAGGCCTGTAACGTTAAACGGGATAGAAATATAAGCCG
Source organism: Eustoma russellianum (assembly GCA_036186865.1). Taxonomy (NCBI): domain Eukaryota; kingdom Viridiplantae; phylum Streptophyta; class Magnoliopsida; order Gentianales; family Gentianaceae; genus Eustoma; species Eustoma russellianum. The sequence goes on from AP025044.1 coordinate 32,676,964, forward strand.
GGGTGCGTTGCAGGGTAACGAGTTACGAGACCGGACATTGTGTCATGCATTGCACTGTTTTGAAAAGAAATGGCTCATGTGACTGTGTAGTGTAGTGCATATTTTGACATGCATCACGTGAGTCGATGTGGTATGGATGTGCGTGGTATTTGATAGCCAATGAATTGTTATTTGCGTGCGAATTGCTGTACTTATTTTATTACGTTATTCGCCTATATATTTGGAAGTTTTACAAGACATGTGTCTCATCATCCCTTGAATTATATATTACTCATGTCTTGCCATGTGTGATCCCGTATGTCTTATAAGCGGGTTACTTGCTAGTGTTTTTCGCTAAGGGTACTGCCTTTGTCATTGCAGATGAGCCTAGCTACGATATGATTTTCATTGAGGACGATGGCGAGTGGGCAGAATGGGATGTCTAGACCTTGTTGAAGGAATTGATTAGATAGATTCTGTCATTTCTGTTCTTAATTCATTTGAGGATTTAGTTGGCTGCGACCATACACAGTTTTTGGTATTCACTTTGTCTTTTGATGTACTGCATTGATGATTTAGATTCACGAGATATATGTTTCCGCACTTATTTCTCTTACGTCATTGATGATGTGTAATCGAGAGATGAGACGTCTTGTAGTCTTCTCAGTAAGCTACGACGGGTGTACCGGTTCGTATTCCGCTGTCCGGGTCGGGGCGCTACAGGTGGTATCAGAGCCTAGGCTTCAGATCTACCTCGGAGACCTAGGTTATGACATGTAGAGTCTTAAGCTATGACCTTGACTCTAAGTTGATCTTTAAGTCTAAGTATGTAATCTTAGATTTAAGTTTGATTGGGATGGGTGTGTGTACGAGCGCGATAAAGTGTAATTCAATAAATGTTATTTATTTAGTTTATGAATTCCGCCTTGTACAACATTATGAACCCCAAGTACTTATTTTTGGAACTACTAGACACTAATAAGTGTGATCTTGCAGAATATGCCTCCTAGACGTGACCATCAAGGAAACGGTGGCAATGGGGACAATAACCCTCCACCACCACCACCTCCAGTCTTAGTACCACAGGCGCTGATTGATGCTATCACAGTGATAGCACAAGGAGTTGCGCAACAGCAGCAACAACCCCCTCCTCCACCACCTCCCCAGCAGGGTATCAGGTATTACATTGGGGAGATGCGGAAGATGCACGCCCCCACGTTTGAAAGGACCACTGATCCAGAGGTGGCTGGATTTTGGAAGGATGAGATTGAGAAATGCTTCAGGCTGGTGCAAGTGCCTGAGGAACTGAAGGTAGACGTGGCCACACCGTTGCTAATCGGCAGGGCCAATGCCTGGTGGAATGGAATTCTGCCCAAGATGACTCCTCCTATCCAGTGGAGCCAGTTTGTGCAGGCCTACAAGGATTACTATGTGCCTGAGACTGCCGTTTTGGAGAAGATGAGGCAGTTTGACAAGTTTGAACAAGGGAGGATGTCTGTTTCCGATTACGCTGATAGGCTCCATGCCTTGGGCAAATTCACACCCATGGCATTGGAAAACAACAGGATGAAAATGCTGAAGTTTGAAGAAGGTCTGAACCCCCGCATACGGACAGCCATAGCGGGGTCGAGTTTGAAAACTTTTGAAGAGATGCTGGATGCATGTTACCGAGTGGAGAGTGACATGCGACGGTCATAGACCAGAGAGGCTCGAGAAGAATCGAGCAAGAGGCCAAGGGAAGAGCAAAGTGGAGGTAGACCCGGACGTTGGGTCAAGATCCCCAGGAAAGGACAAGCGGGGCCAGCTCAAAGGGCACCGCAACAGAATCAACCTAATCGACAAGCACCCGCAGTATGCCCACACTGCCAGAGGAGACACGTGGGTGAATGCTGGAAAATAACCAGTGCGTGTTTCAAGTGTGGAAAGACGGGCCACAGGATCAGAGATTGCCCTGAATGGAACCCTAAGCCCCAAGAAGGAGCAGGGCTGGCCCAGCAGCAGAAAGGCAGGCCCAATGCGAGAGTCCATGCCATGACGGACGCTGAAGTCCAGGAGGACGCCAACGTTGTGACAGGTACGACTAAGGTTAAATAATAGATGCTTAAGTTGAATTTTAGTCTTTTAAGTTGTTGACTAAATGTGCCTTATGCGAAAACCTCTATGTGCTACACTTTTGTGTTTAGGTGTGATCCTAGTTAATAAAGTACCTGCAAACGTATTGTTTGATAGTGGAGCTAGTCACTCCTTCATCTCTAAGCAATTCGTCAAAGGACTCGACTGCTTACCCGAATGGCTTGAGAACCCCTTTAGAGTGCAAGCAGCCGGCGAACAAGTGCTGGTATCCCACCACCAGTACAAAGGTTGTGAGTTGGAGTTGGATGGAAAATTGTTTTCAGTGACACTAGTCCCAATTTCGATGAAGGATTTTGATGTAATATTGGGCATGGATTGGCTGACCAAGAATCATGCCAATATTGACTGCAAACTTAAGCGAGTAACCGTTAAGGATCCTGAGATGAATGAAGTAACGGTTCAAGGAAACGTCAAGTTAACAAAAGCCCAAAGAAGATATACTTGACGGCGATTAACGCCTTTAAAGCCTTACAGAAGGGTGCAGAGGGATTTATGGTATATGCATTAGATGCGAAGCAGGAGGTTCCCTCTATAGATCAAATTCCGGTGATCAATGAATTCAAGGACGTATTTCCGGATGATTTACCGGGAGTCCCGCCATCGAGAGAAGTGGAGTTCGAGATTAACTTGATACCCGGAGCCGAACCTATATCTAAGGCACCCTATAGAATGGCTCCAGGTGAACTTAAGGAGCTTAAAGGACAACTTCAGGAGTTGTTAGATAAGAAATTGATTCGCCCCAGTATATCACCTTGGGGAGCTCCAGTATTGTTTGTGAAGAAGAAAGATGGCAGTATGAGGTTGTGCATCGACTACCGAGAGTTGAACAAGATCACCATTAAGAATAAATATCCTCTGCCAAGGATAGAGGATTTATTTGACCAACTAAAAGGAGCTCGATGGTTCTCAAAGATTGACCTTCGTCAGGGGTATCATCAGTTGCTCGTGAAAGCGGGAGACGTTCCTAAGACCGCTTTTCGGACTCGATACAGGCATTATGAATTTTTGGTAATGCCTTTTGGATTAACTAACGCCCCAGCAGCTTTCATGGACTTGATGAACACTGTATTCCGGGAACAGCTGGACCAATTCGTAGTAGTGTTCATCGATGACATCTTGGTATATTCTCCCGACGAGGAAGCACACGCTGAACATCCAAGAGTGGTGTTGCAAATTCTGAGGCAACAAAAGTTTTATGCCAAATTCAGCAAGTGTGAATTTTGGCTAAGAAGTGTAGCCTTTCTCGGTCACGTGATTTCGGAAGATGGGATTTCTGTGGATCCTAAAAAGATAGAAGCCATCACGGAATGGCCAAGACCTACCAACGTGACTGAAGTGAGAAGCTTTCTAGGCTTAGCAGGCTACTACAGGAAGTTCGTTGAGGGATTCTCAACAATAGCAGTTCCATTGAGTCGACTTACGCAGAAGAAGACTAAGTTCGAATGGACTGCTGAATGCGAGCAAAGCTTTACTGAGCTCAAGAAGAGATTGACCACAGCCCCGGTGTTGGCACAACCCTCCGGCACCGACGGTTTTGTGATCTATAGTGACGCGTCCAAGAAAGGACTAGGTATGTACATCATTACAATTAATGCATTGTATATACTTATGCTAGTCTTAAAATTAACTTTCTGTTTATAGGTTGTGTCTTGATGCAAAATGAACGAGTTATTTCGTACGCGTCAAGACAATTGAAACCATATGAGCAGAATTACCCGACGCATGACTTGGAGCTCGCAGCTGTGGTATTTGCTCTTAAGATCTGGAGACACTATTTGTACGGAGAAAAGTGCGTCGTATTCACTGATCACAATAGCTTAAAGTACTTATTCTCGCAGAAGGAGTTAAATATGAGACAGAGAAGATGGTTGGAGTTACTCAAGGATTATGACTTAACCATCAATTACCATCCGGGTAAGGCCAACAGAGTGGCGGACGCATTGAGCAGAAAGTCTAGCCACGCAAGACAGTCTCCATTGGAAAGAGAGATTGAGGAGTTTGATCTCGAGGTAGTGGATTCTGTGGCGAATGTTCTTACGGCTTTATCTATCAGCCCAGACTTGGTGGACAGAATCAAAGAGGCGCAGTACGGTGACACCGCGCTAAGAGAAATCCGTGATAAACTAGCTGCGGGACCGGTAAAAGATTTCCAGTTGCGAGGAGATGGAAGTTTATGGTTCCAAAATAGGTTGTGCGTACCTAACAATGATGAACTTTGTAAGGAGTTGCTAAACGAAGCTCATAACTCAAGGTTATCTATCCATCCCGGCAGCACAAAGATGTACAAGGACCTCAAAAGAAACTATTGGTGGATAGGGATGAAGAGATCTATAGCAGAGTTTGTTGAAAGGTGTTTGGTTTTTCAACAAGTCAAAGCTGAACATCAACGACCTGGTGGTTTGATGAAGCCTCTAGAGATTCCAGAATGGAAATGGGAGCACGTGACTATGGACTTCGTGATGGGACTACCCAAGACCAGAAATGGAAATGAGATGATTTGGGTGATAGTAGACCGTTTGACAAAAACAGCCCATTTCATAGCCATGCCACATGGTACCTCGTATGAGAAACTATCCAACACCTATGTGGATAACATTGTGAGCTTATATGGAGTCCCAGTCAGTATTGTGTCGGACCGTGATCCCAAGTTTACTTCTAAGTTCTGGAGGGCATTCCAGAGGGCAATGGGTACGGAGCTAAGAATGAGTACCGCATACCACCCTCAAACGGATGGACAATCCGAGAGAACCATCCAAACTTTGGAAGACATGTTGAGAGCGTGTGCCTTGGATTTCAAAGGAAACTGGGATAGCATGCTGAAGTTGATGGAGTTTTCCTACAATAATAGCTATCACAGTGCAATTGGCATGGCGCCATTTGAAGCCCTTTATGGACGTAAGTGCAGGTCCCCGGTTTGTTGAGATGAAGTTGGAGAAAGGACAATCACTGCACCCGAGTTGGTTGAGCAAACAGTTGAAAAGGTGAAAGTGATAAGAGTGAGACTAAGGGTGGCTCAGGATCGCAGTAAGAGTTGGGCTGACACAAAGAGGCGACCCTTGGAGTTTGAGGAAGGTGAAAAGGTCTATCTACGAGTTTCGCCCACCAAGGGAGTTGCAAGATTCGGAATAAAGGGCGTGTTAAGCCCTAGATATATTGGCCCGTACGAAGTGCTTGGTAAAGTTGGTGAAAGAGCATACAGATTAGCCTTGCCTCCGAGCTTGTCCCAAGTCCATAACGTATTTCATGTGTCTCAACTAAGAAAATACGTATCGGACCCAAGCCATGTCCTTGAAGCTCAACCATTGGATGTTAAAGAAGATGTCTCATATGAAGAACATCCAATGAAAATTGTTAATAGAAAAGATCAAGTCCTACGCAGACGTGTGATTCCGTATGTCAAGGTTCAGTGGAGTAACCATACGGAGCGCGAAGCCACGTGGGAGCTTGAGGAACAAATGATGGAGCTTTACCCACACCTCTTCCAATAAGGTACGCCAGTTTCGAGGACGAAACTTTTTGTAAGGGGGTGGAATGTTATACCCCGCACCCTCCGTAGGATAATTAAAGGACAAAGAAGGAATTAAAGGAGATTAATGACGGTCAACGGTAATGAATTAGGAATTAAATACGAGGATTAATTAGAAATTAATGAGAAGATTAAATATTAGAATTAATTGTGTTTAATTTTAGAATTAAATAATAAAGGTTTATCCTTTAAGATAAATAAGATAATAGATATAGTGCTCAAATTGTAAAGAAATGACTTTAAGATCTCAGTCGAGCAGTGGCTCGTGAGTTGCTCCGCAAATTACGGCTGAAAAGTTCATCCTTTCGTAACTGCTATACGACGGTTTCACCGACAAATTAACGCCGATCACCTCCTCCGATGGAGGAAAATATGATGGAGAAGAGCACTGAAGAAACGGATCAATTCCAACGCAGTGTAAATAAGTATAAACGTTCGGCTGAAGGTGATCTATCTTCATTAACCGACTAGGCATGGACAGAAAGTAGGGTATGGGCAGATTTACTCCGACATCCTCCCCCGAAAATCAATCAGCAAATATATATGGGAGAGGGGGAGAACAGTGATCATGATGAGGAGATGGTATATGCACAACAAAGAAATTCAACAATTGATCTTGATACTACCATTCCTGGCCATGCGTATATGGACATCCCAGTAGAAGAATGCAAAGAGTTATGGCGGCCATGGCGAAGGGCTGTGATTGTTAAACTTTTGGGTCGTACAATATCCTATCGTGTCTTGGTACAACGGCTAACAGATCTGTGGACTTCAAATGGAAGCCTAGATATTATTGATCTTGAAGATGGCTTTTTTGTGGTACGCTTCTATTCAAAGGAGGATTATGATAAGGCATTCGAGGATGGTCCTTGGACTATACAAGGACACTATTTATCGATATCAAAGTTTCGACCTGGATTTCTTACCACAGAGCATAAGGTATCCTCAACTCTTGTATGGGTACGAATCCCACGGTTACCACTTGAATACTTCAACGAAAAGATCCTAATGCGCATTGGTGATTTACTTGGAACTGCAATCAAGATCGACGACAATACCATGAAGGTCTCACGAGGTAAATATGCTCGAGTTTGTGTCGAGATAGATCTTGAAAAACCCTTGACATCGACGCTTATCCTTAACGGTATATCATTCAAGGCGGAATACGAGAACTTGCATCAAATATGCTTCCAATGTGGAAATTATGGCCATTGCCGAGAGGAGTGCCCGATGAACAAAACAGATTCAATGGCGGATCAAGTACAGACATCAACCCCTCCCAAGACAACTATTCCGTCGGACCCATTTGGCCCATGGATGCTTGCAAAAAATAATAGAAGGCGACGGCCGATGAATCGAAGAACTGAGAACGACGTTGACTTGGATGGATCTCTTCCCCACATGAACAATGTATCAGCACAGCCTGGGAAATCTACTGAGTCTTACGGAATAACTGGGAATAGAGGATCCAGGTGCAGCCCTATTGCTGTAGAGGCAAATGATATTTTTGAATTTCACCCTCAATCGGCCCTGGAAAATGAATTACAAAGGATAGTGGATACTGGGCCAGCTGTATCTTTCAAAACATATACCAAGGAGCAGATGAATAGAACACGCGACCGGAAATCAAAGGGTGTGTCCGTACGAGAGGGTAGTAAAGTGCGGGTTCAGGTCCCTCGGTTTACTCGTAGAGATACACAGCAAGGCACTATAACAAACCAAATGAGTAAGCCTTTTAGTTCTGCACAAAGGGAATGGCAAGCCAAAGAACCTTCCCCAACCCAGGAACTGCCATTACATGATATTACTAATATAAATGTGCCCATGGAGATGGCGGTTCCTTCAGAAGAGATGAGTATAAATTGGTCCAAAACATCATCGAAGCATGATAATCATATGAATATTGGCGACCAAATTAAACAACATCCGCCCGACCAGCACAAGGATCGGATGGCCATAGATGATGGGGCTTCTACAGTTAGTGCGAATATCAGCATGCAAACCGGTGATCCGTCTGTTTCTGACCTAGATACAGGTAAGAAGCCTACCTCCTCACATTTTTGATGGTGAATATATTCGTATGGAATTGTCGCGGCGCAGGCTCACCGAGTACTATCCGCACAATTATTCGTCTGGTAAAGGACCACGTTTGGAACCGATTACTATACAGAGGAGTACCGATGATATTTTTTCAATGCATGCATACACGTGAGTGGGTCTTCCTGAACATTCAAACCCCACGGCCTCACTATTATGATAACATTGATTGGCGGTATGTGTTTCGGGAAACCGTGGTTAGTATATGGTATTGGCGTAACCAAATTACGCATGGATGCAGCCCCAGCCTGCCAGATCCGATTTATGTTCAAAATGAGATACTTAAAAGAGCTAGTTTGCTACACTATGTACATAGAGGTAGATGTGGTAATGTAGAGGATACTTAGTGTGTTAGTTTGAATACGTTGTAATCGCTTTGTTACATTTTTTCAATAAAGATCCATTTTTCCCGGAATAAGATAATAGATATAATTTAGAAACTCCAAATCTTACCCTTTTCCCTATTAAACTGACAACGTCAGTTCTCCTCCCCATTCACAGAGAACGACGCAGCCTCATTCCCCCATAGGCGATTTTGAGACCTTGCAGCCCTAGGAGAAGAAACTCTCCAGAAATCAATCCAATCCTCATTCGTTCTTCGTTTCTTCTTCGAGTAATCAAAGGCAAGTAATCATCTTATAAGTTCCTACGTTTTGCGAAAGAAAAATGGCCTATTTTGATATCAAATTGGATCACCATGCAGTAGTTTCATTATGTGAATCTATGTGTACGCTTTATGTGTTTTGGTTTCAAGATTTGGCCACAGTATATGGAAATCCTTCGTTGTTGTTGTGGATTATTTGAGATCCTGCGAATCCCAACCCCTTGAATCTCTTCTTGTTGTGATTTCTTTGTTGCGTGGGGTTTGAGGGAAAAGATGAGATTTTTGGATTGATAAAGTCGGAGTGATTGCGTACTAGGCTTGAATCATTGTTTGGTATGTGCATAGCGTCTGAATCTGCAGTTTAAGCATGTGACTATAGCAGGGTTTTAGGCTTGGATTGATTAGGATACGTTTGCAACCAATTGGAGTGATGGTTCTGCAGAAGTTCGCAGATGAAATCCTGGAGGAACGCTGACATCGATCGATCGATGTCAGAGATCGATGTCCACTGACGGACATCGATCGATCGATGTATAGGAGGGCTGAGAGATCGATGTCCACTGACGGACATCGATCGATCGAAGTGGGAAGAAGTTGAGAGATCGATGTCCACTGACGGACATCGATCGATCGATGTAGGTGAGGGTTGAGAGATCGATGTCCACTGACGGACATCATTCGATCGATGTATAAGAGGCTGAGAGATCGATGTTCTCTGATGGACATCGATCGATCGATGTGAGGGTATGATGTCACATCGATCGATCGATGTGAGGGGATGATGTCTAGCAGTCTTGTGGGAAAATAGAGGAAGAAAAAGGGAAGCTCAGGGAATCTTTGGGTGACCTTAGAGACTTCTTAGGACCTGATTAAAGGTAGTCTAAGTCTTGGAAACATGACTTAGGAGGGTGAATCAGCTTGGTGACTTCAAAGGGTTTTCGAATCGGATTTCAATGAGGATAACCTAGGAGGGTTAGGAAATGAACGTACGAGGTGTTATAGAGTTCCATGAAGGAAAGACAGGGGTACTCGCATTGGTTTGTGACTTTTGGAATCAAGGTTAAGTGTTGACGATCTAGTTGAAGCCTAAGCTTTGATGTGTAACTTAGGGAAATCTTGCGTGTTGCTCGTACTTGCGCATGTGAACATGAACTGCATACGTGAACGAGAAATGTGATTGAAACGAGGAGTCTTGCATCATGGCACTTGCATTTGCATATTGTTTTGAAAAAGAGCTGTGCTTCGGTACTGATTTGCGAAGGTGACCTGTAATGTTAATCGGGATGAAAATTTAAGCCGAGGTGCATTACAGGGCACAAAAGGTCTGTAACGTTAACCGGGATGGAAATATAAGCCAGGGTGCGTTACAGGGTATAAAGTCCTCTGCAATGTTAATCGGGATGGAAATATAAGCCGAGGTGCATTGCAGAGTATTACGAGTTCTGTGATGTTAATCAGGATGGAAATATAAGCCGAGGTGCATCACAGAGCATAACGAGGCCTGTAATGTTAACCGGGATGGAAATATAAGCCAGGGTGCGTTACAGGGTAACGAGTTACGAGACCGGACATTGTGTCATGCATTGCACTGTTTTGAAAAGAAATGGCTCATGTGACTGTGTAGTGTAGTGCATATTTTGACATGCATCACGTGAGTCGATGTGGTATGGATGTGCGTGGTATTTGATAGCCAATGAATTGTTATTTGCGTGCGAATTGCTGTACTTATTTTATTACGTTATTCGCCTATATATTTGGAAGTTTTACAAGACATGTGTCCCATCATCCCTTGAATTATATATTACTCATGTCTTGCCATGTGTGATCCCGTATGTCTTATAAGCGGGTTACTTGCTAGTGTTTTTCGCTAAGGGTACTGCCTTTGTCATTGCAGATGAGCCTAGCTACGATATGATTTTCATTGAGGACGATGGCGAGTGGGCAGAATGGGATGCCTAGACCTTGTTGAGGGAATTCATTAGATAGATTCTGTCATTTCTGTTCTTAATTCATTTGAGGATTTAGTTGGCTGCGACCATACACAGTTTTTGGTATTCACTTTGTCTTTTGATGTACCGCATTGATGATTTAGATTCACGAGATATATGCTTCCGCACTTATTTCTCTTACGTCATTGATGATGTGTAATCGAGAGATGAGACGTCTTGTAGTCTTCTCAGTAAGCTACGACGGGTGTACCGGTTCGGATTCCGCTGTCCGGGTCGGGGCGCTACAAGTTTCTTCTATTTAATTCCTTTTACATGAATCAAAATCTAATGCATGCAACAAGAATAATATATATGCACACATATACATACATACATACATGCATACACACACATACACAGACACAGATATGTGCAAGCAACAAGAATAAATCACTATTATATATATACACACACACATATACATACATACATACATACATACATACATACACACACAGATATATATATATATATATATATATGTATGTATGTATGTATGTATGTATATGTATATGGAAGTAACGAAATAAACCAACATCGATATAAGTCAAGAAAATAAACCACTATAGCAAATAAAAAAAACTTTACACTTACATAGTTGCAACACATTTAAATTCCATCTTCTATTTACAAGCTCATATGGCGCTATTTGACTTTGAAATTCAATACAAAAATGGATCAGATAATAGCCTTCCTGATTTTCTTACTAGAGAATATATTAATGGATGATCTTTTTGCAGGAATGTCCCAATGGGACAGAGAAAGTCCCTCTAATAGGAGAGGATAAGGAACCTACTCTAATAGAGGAGGAAGAGGTGGTGAACTAATTGGCCAAATTGGTCAACAAAGATTGATTTCTGCAAATATTGCATCTTCATCTTCGAGTAATACTCAAAAAGATGATGAAAAAGTATATAGAGAATTTTTAGCTTATAAAGCTTCTCAGAAAAAGGAGGATAATAAATCTTCGTATGTTACAATAGTAACTGAAGAAACTGATGAAGTTTATGATCAAAGCTCATATACTGAAAGTATATTACTTTTGGAACAAAAGGATCTTAAATGGAAAGATCAACCATGGATTTTACTACAAAGATATTTGGATACAGTGTCATACACTGCTGTTTCTTATAAGAACAGAAATTATTATGAGTCTATACTCAAGGTCACAGAATCCTGTGAGATTACACACTTTACGACAGGAAATTCTACTGTTTATAATTTCAGCAAGGTAATAATCAAGCAGATTATATCAGCTGATTCATGGGGAATATCTACCCTGAAAGAAAAGGAATTTATATACCTTGACACAAAGATCTCAGTTAAATATAATTACTGGGATTATATTGATGCATTTCATATGGCTTTCTTATATGAAAACCCAAAAAAGAAACATTTTTGGTTCTTCAGGATATGTCCTGATGTATATAAACAAGAAATACCGAATTGGTTATACCAATGGTGGCTATTATATGGTCCATCAATAAATATTATTCCTGAACAATATAAGAGTTTATACACTCAGTGGATTGAAATTTCACCAGCCATTATAGAAGCTCAGAAGGAAAGAAGCCTAATTACAGACATGAATACCTTGCATTTCTTTATGGAATTTGGAATTCCATGGATATGGAAATGGGAAGTAAGAGTGGGTTATACTCCACAAAACATTCCAGCATTAAAAAGGATTTTTTATACAAAATTCTGGAAAAAAATGATACAGAAAAATGAAGAAGGTGTTGTGGAAGGACAACAGACAATTGATCATATCAATGAGACTTTGATAAAATACAAGGACAAGATGGAGGAACAGATAAATTATTCAAGTCCATTTCATCAAATGATGCAGAAATTAAAGATGGTAAAAGGAGATTACATCTCAAAAGAAGACATGATATCTTCTTATTTTGAAGAAATTAAAAAGGATCTTATAAGAAATTTACACAAGGATGATATGAATGATTCCAGCTCAGATATATCGATGACTGGGAAAGAATTATTAGCCGGGAAATCTCAAGATCTAGATGATCTGGATGAGGAACAAGTTCAGAGAATGATTGATAATATCCATCAACAGATTAACAGAGAAATTGGCTAGATCTGAATTAAAGAGACAACATGGCAGACATATTGGTCCACCATGAAGACTTATGCAAAAGGAAGATTCCTTGGGTTTTGGCATTATACTGGCCATTATTGTAAACTTAAATTTCATGTACATTTTATGTAAATTTCATTTGTATTTCATTTTTAATTTAGTTTAGACTAGGATTTCAAGTCCGGAATGCTGCCTATAAAAGGAGGTCATTCCTCATTCGAGAGGGCAAGCTTTCGAATACTCTCTTTCTATATTGTAAACACTTTAGAAATAAAAAATATTAGGCCGGGAAACTCAAGATCTAGATGATCTGGATGAGGAATAAGTTCAGAGAATGATTGATAATGTCCATCAACAGATTAACAGAGAAATCTACTGAGGAAATTTGTTCTTATTGGGTAAGGTTACAATTAAGTCAGGCTGAGTTTATTAGATATGTGATACGTAAAATATTTGGAATTTAAATGTGTTTCAACTATGTAAGTGTAAAGTTTTTTTTTATTTGCTATAGTGGTTTATTTTCTTGAATTATATCGATGTTGGTTTATTTCGTTACTTCATGGAAGTAACGAAATAAACCAACATCGATATAATTCAAGAAAATAAACCACTATAGCAAATAAAAAAAAAAACTTTACACTTACATAGTTGAAACACATTTAAATTCCAAATATTTTATGTATCACATATCTAGTAACTTTTTAACTCAGTTTTCTCTCTCATACTTTACACCTTATTAAAAAACAACTTTTAGCAATACTATTTGGCAAAACCGATTATCTCATATTAAAAATCATTTTAAGGATCAAAATGAGTACCGTATTTAATATTTCATCTTGTTTATATTGATGATCTAATATATCATCTTTATTTAATCACAAAATACAAATTCAATAGATCCGAACAAAATTGTAATAACAACTTAGATTTCACCATTGTAATGTGTTGCAAACGGTATCTTAGTCTTGGACATTCAACTCCGAATTGACAGTTTAAAATCCAAAACACCGTACAAGAATGATTATATTCTCTTTGTCTCAAAATATAATTTCTTGTGAAAGTGACACATTAATATAAGAAAAATTAGTTAGAACATTAATCATTGCTTTTATTTCCACATTTGCCCATGTTAAACAAGTTGTTTGTTACAAAAGATATGCGTTTAGTGAAGACAAATCACTAAAGTTATGCAATTTCATCTACTGTTTTTTTAAAAACAAGAAAGATTATATTTTAAAACATCATAAAATAAAATGATGGACGAATCCTCGATCTGTAATTATTACAGCTCACAATTGCATGGAGATTCTGAAAACATGGACCACTTTTCAACAAGTGACTCAACAAGACAGAAACTTTGATTGATCCGGTTTATTGAAAAAACCGAAAAGGCCGAAACCCATCAAAAGCTCCTTGAACGTTCGATCCAGTATCAAACTGGAGGATCGGTAACCGTTAAATAAAAACCGACTGGTTCTCTCTCTTTGTTTTTTTGGTCGACTCCGATCGGTTCTATAATATCTGATTTTGTTTCTCTAATGCTGGTCGGTCCTTATTCTATACAGAATAGCTTCCCGTCTTATTTGCATGAAAAAAACAATCATATTTTTATAGTATAAAAAGCGTTTTATAATTAAACATCTGATTTTGTATTTTATTTATTTTTCATTACTCTAACACTAGGTTCTATGTATTGGGATGCGTACTTTCTTTGAATTTTTGTTATAAACAATAAGTCTGGAAATTTTAATTTGAAAAATCCCACTAAATTTACAAAATGATGAAACAAATTCTAATTCGGGTTTCATTTATACTGTCTCATCTTGGGATACATGACAATGTATAATGTAATGATGGTGAGAGGTTATCACCCTCTGTATGCGACATCGTGAACGCGGCGTATATCAAATTACAAGTGTTACTGAAAATATGAATGTTCTATGTACAAATATACATATATTTTTATATCTTTACAAATATACATGCATGTATGAATGCGTATATGCATATATACGTGTATACATATACATGTACTTATATATATATATTTGTGATTGTCTTATATGTTGGAATATGAAATATTTTGATGAAGTTAAAAGATGTTTTAAAAAATATTTCCATACATGGAAATTGAAGTAAAACGAGAAAAACACACTGTGAGACATCAATCTCTCACATGGATCAATCGATGTACACATCATTTTCTCAAGAAAGACATCGATCGATCTATGTTAGAAATGTTCAAGGTTGGAACCTTACTGTCTAACATCAATCTCTCAAGTTGAGAGACATCGACCGATCGATGTAACATCAGTCTCTAAGGTTAGAGACATCGATCGGTCGATGTAGTGAAGATTCAAAGTTGAAACCTTACTAGAAGACATCGATCTCTGAAAGTCTAAGACATCGATCGATCGATGTATACATAAGTCTCTCAGAAGAGACATCGATTGATCGATGTACATAAAAAATAAAACTGAAACCTTACTGGAAGACATCGATCTCTCAGCAATGAGATATCGATTGATCGATACATCAGTCTCTCAAGGAAGAGACATCGATCGATCGACGTATGGCAGATTCAAAACTGGAACCTTACTGGAGGACATCGATCTCTCAATGCAGACACATTGATCAATCTATGTCATTCATTATTCAAATTTTTATGACCGTTGGAATAAAATCCAAGAGAGATTCATGGTGTTTTTCCTTTCTAATCTTGCTCAAATTTCTTGTGGACTTTTCCCTAACATAATCATGCTCTTTGAGTATTATATCTGTTATAATCCTATTTTTTAATTAAGGGCAAAAGGGTCAATTGGGCCTAATTAATTAGAAAACCTAATTTGATTATCAAAATTTTCCCTAAACCCTAATCAAATATCTATTTAAACTACGCTTAGGTTTCTCCCTCCCCTCACAAACACACGCCGCTTTCTTCACAGAGGGAAGAAAAGGAGCGGCTTTCTCTCGCTTCAACCCAAGGCTGCCAGTTTAGGGAGGAGAAACCACCGCTCGATCAACCTTTCAACGCGTATCCAGTACCAAGTAGGTGCCCCCTTAACATCCGTTTAATGTAATAGCAGTAGCCCTTTAATTTCTTATGAAAACGAGATCGTGCATTAGTATTTGTTATTGTATAGATGTTTGATTATTGATTATACGTATATGTGGGGAATTGTATGTCCGTATATATGTACGAGGCTATTTTCGTATGAAACTCAAAGAAAGATTCGATTTTTGATTTGCGTGTGAATACCGGAATCGTAGGAATGAGTGTTTGTACCGGCGGCGCCTGGCCGGTGGTGGTGGGCTATGACCACGTGCTGCCGGATGGAGGAATAAGGGGAGGGAGCGGACTGACGGGGGGGCTGGTTCGGGGGGCGATTTGGAGGGGTGGGGGGCTGAGGGAGGGGGCGGCTGAAAGGGTTGCTGAGGGGGTGGTGTGACTTGGGGGCGGGTGATGCGGCTGGTTAGGGGGGGTCTGCTGGAGGGTTGGGGGCTGGGTGGTTGCGGCTGGAGGGTGGGGGGTATGCAGGGGGTGCGCAGGGGGGGTGCGCTAGGGGGTGAGAAGCCAGGTGAGGGAGCGGGGGTGGGGGCTGAGGGATGTCGGGAAGGGGAATTTGGAACGAAATAGAAAAGGGGGAGTTGGGAATCGCAGAAGAAGCTGGACGCAGGAAGGTAAGAAAAAAAAGAAAAAGAAAAAGAAAAAGAAAAGAAAAAGAATAAAGGAATGAATAATAAAATAAATAGAAAAAGAAAAAGGAATTGAAAAGGGGGGTTTCCGAAGGAAGCTGAAGCAAAGGGAAAAAGAATGAGAAAAAAAAAGGAAAAAGGAAGAAGGAAAGTAAAAGAAGATTCCGTGTATGATTTCTGTGCATTCATGCATCACGATATTGCATATATGATATGATATGTTCTGTTCTGTTCTGCTAGGATATGCGAGACGTAAGTCGCATATCTGGTCTGTTCCGTTCCGTTCCGTTCCGTTCTGTTAGGACCCGGGGTCATGCATTGCACGATTAGATGAATGTTCTGAGAAGGTAGGTTTATCATGCATCACGTATGTGACATTGCATTTCACGCTCATTCTGCATGATTATGTGCTTGATTGTTTTAAGAAGTTCTGACCGTTATACGTTGTTTTAAAAAGTTCTGACCGTTATATGTGTTTGCGAAAACGTGGACAGTCTATTTTCGTATCGACGTACTTATATGTATTTCACTACTGTCCTAGCATGTATGATCTCACAGGGCCGATGCAGGCAGGGTACCTACTGAGTGACGTATTTGTCGCTCACACCGTTTGTTTTGTTTTCTTGCAGACGATTCAGGGTATGATTACATATGGGTTGGAGAAGATTCCGAGTGGGCTCAGTGGGACTCGTAGAGACTGTCGGGAGATTGAGGAACAAGAAATGAGGAAGTTTTATTTTATTTATTATTTCATTGAGGACTTAGCTTAGGGATTTTATTTTACGAACTTTACGATGTCGTTTAGGAGACTTTGACTGGATGTGATTATAGATGATTTGGGGGATTTTACTTTTGATTTGGGTTTCTGAATTGATTTATTTCGCTTCCGGAATCGAATACTCTGTCGTTTTGATAAGTGCAGGGATTCGTACAGACGCCTTATATATCCCTTAGTGGAATACGGCGGGCGTACCGGTTCTGACCTTAGGGTTCGGGACGGGGCGCTACAGGTGGTATCAGAGCCCAGGCTCTAGATCTACTGCGGAAACATAGAATTAAGAAATGATCTTAGACGTAAGAGATGACTATAGATTTAAGTTCGGATCATAGATTTAGGTTCGATCTTAGACTAAGTTTGAATGTAGACGTAAGCTATGATCTGAGACTAAGTTTGACCTTAGAATAAGTTTGATTTAGACTAAGTGATGATCAGTCTGGGGCACGGTTGGGTTTTATTTCTGCTCTATTTGTCAGTATTTAACTGTTTTCTATTTATTAAGCTTAATTATACATTTTTGAAATGTACTTGACCAAAACTGAAAATTTCCTTGTAGAAGCAAAAATGCCGCCGAGAAGAGGAAATGGTGGAAACAGAAGAGGAAATCACTCAGATGACGGGCCTCCACCGCAGGTGGTGCTCCCTCAGGCCCTGACCGATGCACTACTTGTCATGGCCCAAACTGTGGCCCAACAGAATCAGCAGCCACAGGCTCCACCTCCTCCGCCACCACCGCAGCATGGTATCCGATTTTATTATGGCGAGATGAAAAAGGTCCATGCCCCAACATTTGCAGGTAGTTCAGATCCGGAGGATGCTGAACATTGGCTAGCAGAGATGGAGAAATGCTTCAGGTTGACTCAGGTGCCTGAAGAGATTCGTGTTGATGTAGCCACACCAATGCTTAGTGGCAAGGCCAGTGAGTGGTGGGACGGCGTCGTTCCCCGAATGCAGCCGCCCATCACCTGGGCTAAGTTTCTGGACGCTTTCAAAAAGTATTATGTACCCGAGACTGCTGTGTTGGAGAAGATGAGAGCATTCAGTAGGCTACAACAGGGGAAGATGACAGTGAAAGAGTATGCTGACACATTTCATGCTTTGGGAAAGTTTGTGCCTTCGGTTATGTCTGATAACCGAATGAAGATGCTTAAGTTTGAGGAAGGTCTAGACTCTCGTATTCAGTCTGCGATTGTGAATGCGGGCATGAGGACGTTTGAGGAGATGCTCGACGCATGCTACAGGGTTGAGAGCGACTTCAGTAGAGTCGCAGCACATGACAGAAACAAGAGACCTCGAGAGGAGGTCAGTGGGAGTAGCACGGGCAGATGGGTGAAGATTGCCCCGAGACCTTCTTTTGGACAGCCAGTTAGACCACCACTTCCACCAAGGGATGATCCGCAGTACGTACGCCCTCCACAGGCTACCCCGATGTGTCAAGAATGCAATAAGCCTCACCATGGGGAATGTCACAAGAAGACTGGAGCCTGCTTCAGATGCGGGAAGGTAGGCCATGTTATCAGAGATTGCCCAGAAGGGAAGCCAGCACCACAGCCTGAGGCGAGACCGCCGCCGCCTAATAAGCCTCGGACGAATGCTCGAGTTCACTCCATGACTGATGCAGATGTGCAGGGTTCAAATGAAGTAGTGACAGGTATATTTAAGATTCACGCATTCCAGTTGTACCTTCCTTTCATATATATGTGATTATACTTGCATATGTTATACATGTGTGACTCTGTGAACTTTAGGTGTAATTCTTGTAAACAAAATCCCAGCAAACGTCTTATTTGACAGCGGCGCAAGCCATTCATTCGTCGCTAGAAAATTCGTGAAGAATCTTAATAAATGCCCTGAACGATTAGAGACTCCTTATCGGGTGATCGCCGCTGGAGACCAAGTAATTGTTTCCTATCATCAGTACCCAGGTTGCGCACTAGAGATGGAAGATCAGATTTTTGACACGACCCTTATACCTATCCAAATGAGCGATTTTGATATAATTCTTGGGATGGATTTGTTGGCTCGTTATCACGCCAACATCGATTGTCGTCAGAAACAAGTTAATATCAAGGACCCAGCCAGGAAGGAGCTTGTTTTTCAGGGAAGCCCCAAGTTCAAGAAGACGCCACAAAAGATCTACCTAACAGCGGCTCAAGCTTATAAGGCTCTACAAAAGGGTAGAGAAGGTTTCCTTGTTTATGCCGTGGATCCCAGTGCCGGAGTACCTTCTATCGACAAAATACCGGTGGTCAAAGAGTTCAAAGACGTCTTTCCAGATGAGCTACCTGGTTTACCGCCCAATCGTGAGATAGAGTTCGAAATTAAGTTGGTACCAGGGGCAGAGCCCATATCTAAGGCTCCTTATCGTATGGCCCCCGCCGAATTGAAGGAGCTCAAGGAGCAATTGCAAGAGCTACTAGACCGGAAGTTCATCCGACCCAGCGCTTCACCATGGGGTGCACCTGTTCTATTTGTGAAAAAGAAGGACGGCAGTATGCGCATGTGCATCGACTACCGAGAACTAAATAAGATTACTATAAAGAACAAGTACTCTCTTCCGAGAATTGAGGACCTTTTCAACCAGCTAAAGGTACGATTTATTTCAAAGAAACTTGAATTACCTTTATTGTGAACTGAGAACTTCCTTGTATTCATTCAGGGTGCGAGGGTATTCTCAAAGATTGATCTCAGATTAGGATACCATCAACTGAGGATCAAGGCCGAAGATATTGCAAAGACGGCCTTCCGAACGAGATATGGACATTATGAGTTTCTGGTGATGCCTTTCGGACTCACTAATGCCCCTGCAGCATTTATGGATATGATGAATACCACATTCAGGGATCAGCTGGATAAGTTTGTGGTGGTATTCATCGATGATATCTTAGTATATTCGCCAGATGAAGAGACACATGAGATGCATCTGAGGACGGTTCTGGGAATATTGAGGCAGAAGAAGCTCTTCGCGAAGTTTAGTAAATGCGAGTTCTGGCTACGAAGTGTATCTTTCTTGGGTCATGTGGTTTCTGAAGAAGGGATATCAGTAGACCCCAAGAAGATTGAAGCAATCACCGAGTGGCCGAGGCCAACAAACGTGACTGAGGTGCGGAGTTTTCTTGGGTTGGCCGGTTATTATAGAAAGTTCGTGGAGGGTTTCTCGACTATTGCTGTACCTCCGAGCCGTCTGACACAGAAGAAAACAAAATTTGAGTGGACCCATGATTGCGAGAAGAGTTTCACAGAATTGAAAAAGAGGTTAACGACTGCGCCCGTACTAGCACAACCTTCCGGAGAAGGAGAATTTGTGGTGTACAGTGATGCTTCCAAGAATGGTTTGGGCTGTGTGTTGATGCAAGGAGGAAGAGTTATAGCTTATGCATCGAGACAGTTGAAGCCATATGAACAGAATTACCCGACCCATGATTTAGAGTTGGCTGCAGTAGTATTTGCTTTGAAGATTTGGCGACACTATCTTTATGGAGAGAAATGTCAGGTATTCACGGACCATAAAATTTTGAAGTACTTGTTCACCCAGAAGGAACTTAATATGAGACAGCGCCGTTGGTTGGAGTTGATCAAGGACTACGATCTCACGATCAGTTACCATCCGGGCAAGGCTAATCGAGTGGCTGATGCACTGAGTAGGAAATCGAGTCACGCCCGACAGACCCCGTTGGAGAGAGAGATTGCAGAGTTTGATCTGGATATTGTTGACTCCACAGCAAATGTTCTGGCCACCCTAACCATTACGCCTACACTGGTTGAGAAAATTAAAGAAGCGCAGGTTGATGATGAGGCGTTACGAGATATCAAGCAGAGGTTGACTACTGGTCAGGTCGAAGGATTTCAGGTGTTGGGAGATGGGAGTCTTTGGTTCCAAGGAAGATTATGTGTGCCCAATAATTTGGATCTTAGAAGGGAGGTGCTAAAAGAGGCTCATAATACCAGACTTTCTATCCATCCAGGAGCCACCAAGATGTATAACGACTTGAAGAGAAACTATTGGTGGAGTGGTATGAAAAGACACATCGCAGAGTTCATAGAAAGATGTTTGGTGTGTCAACAGATTAAGGCGGAACATCAGCGACCCGGAGGCTTAATGCAACCGTTAGAGATCCCTACGTGGAAGTGGGAGCATATCACCATGGATTTTGTGGTTGGACTCCCCAAGACTAGAAACAATAATGATGCTATCTGGGTTATTGTGGACCGTTTGACTAAGTCTGCACACTTTCTTCCGATATCGATGGAGATGCCCTTGGAGAAGTTGGTGAAGTTGTATGTGGACAGTGTTGTGAGCTTACATGGCGTTCCGGTGAGTATAGTATCTGATAGGGACTCAAGATTTACGTCGCGATTTTGGGAAGCATGTCAGAAGGCTATGGGTACCGAGTTAAGACTGAGTACGGCATTCCATCCTCAGACCGATGGTCAGTCCGAGAGGACTATTCAGACACTCGAGGATATGTTACGAGCATGTGCATTGGATTTTAAGGGAAACTGGGATGGCATGGTGAAACTAATTGAGTTCTCGTATAATAACAGTCATCACAGTGCTATTGGGATGGCACCCTTTGAGGCTCTATATGGACGGAAGTGTAGGTCACCACTATATTGGGATGAGGTTGGTGAGAGAGCCATTACTGGTCCGGAATTGGTTGAGCAGACATTAGAGAAGATCAAGGTGATTCGTCAGCGATTGAAAGCGGCCCAAGACCGGAGTAAGAGTTGGGCTGATTTGAGGAGACGACCGTTGGAGTTTGAGGAAGGAGAGAAGGTGTATCTCAGAGTTTCACCTACAAAAGGGGTGATGAGATTTGGAGAGAAGGGTAAATTGAGCCCTCGGTATGTGGGTCCCTTCGAGGTGCTCGAGAAGATTGGGACTCTGGCTTATCGACTTGCTTTGCCTCCAGCGTTATCGCAAGTGCACAACGTATTCCATGTGTCACAGCTCAGAAGATACGTTTCTGATCCTAGCCACGTGTTAGAGGCGAGGCCCTTGAAAATAAGAAGTGATACGACCTATGAAGAGGTTCCAATAAAGATTGTGGATCACAAGGAGCAAGTTCTGAGGCACCGAGTTATTCCGTATGTGAAGGTTCAATGGCGTAATCACACCGAGAAGGAAGCCACGTGGGAGCTCGAAAGTCAGATGAGGGAGATGTGGTCTCGACTCTTTGACTAAGGTACGCAAGTTTCGAGGACGAAACTTTTTGTAAGGCGGGAGAATGTTATAATCCTATTTTTTAATTAAGGGCAAAAGGGTCAATTGGGCCTAATTAATTAGAAAACCTAATTTGATTATCAAAATTTTCCCTAAACCCTAATCAAATATCTATTTAAACTACGCTTAGGTTTCTCCCTCCCCTCACAAACACACGCCGCTTTCTTCACAGAGGGAAGAAAAGGAGCGGCTTTCTCTCGCTTCAACCCAAGGCTGCCAGTTTAGGGAGGAGAAACCACCGCTCGATCAACCTTTCAACGCGTATCCAGTACCAAGTAGGTGCCCCCTTAACATCCGTTTAATGTAATAGCAGTAGCCCTTTAATTTCTTATGAAAACGAGATCGTGCATTAGTATTTGTTATTGTATAGATGTTTGATTATTGATTATACGTATATGTGGGGAATTGTATGTCCGTATATATGTACGAGGCTATTTTCGTATGAAACTCAAAGAAAGATTCGATTTTTGATTTGCGTGTGAATACCGGAATCGTAGGAATGAGTGTTTGTACCGGCGGCGCGTGGTCGGTGGTGGTGGGCTATGACCACGTGCTGCCGGATGGAGGAATAAGGGGAGGGAGCGGACTGACGGGGGGGCTGGTTTGGGGGCGATTTGGAGGGGTGGGGGGCTGAGGGAGGGGGCGGCTGAAAGGGTTGCTGACGGGGTGGTGTGAATTGGGGGGGGGGGGGCGGGTGATGCGGCTGGTTAGGGGGAGTCTGCTGGAGAGTTGGGGGCTGGGTGGTTGCGCCTGGAGGGTGGGGGGTGCGCAGGGGGGGGTGCGCAGGGAGTGGGAAGCCAGGTGAGGGAGCGGGGGTGGGGGCTGAGGGATGTCGGGAAGTGGAATTTGGAACGAAATAGAAAAGGGGGAGTTGGGAATCGCAGAAGAAGCTGGACGCAGGAAGGTAAGAAAAAAACAAAAAGAAAAAGAAAAAGAAAAGAAAAAGAATAAAGGAATGAATAATAAAATAAAAGAAAAAGAAAAAGGAATTGAAAAGGGGGGGTTTCGAAGGAAGCTGAAGCAAAGGGAAAAAGAATGAGAAAAAAAAAGGAAAAAGGAAGAAGGAAAGTAAAAGAAGATTCCGTGTATGATTTCTGTGCATTCATGCATCACGATATTGCATATATGATATGATATGTTCTGTTCTGTTCCGTTCTGTTCTGCTAGGATATGCGAGACGTAAGTCGCATATCTGGTCTGTTCCGTTCCGTTCCGTTCCATTCCGTTCCGTTCCGTTCCGTTCTGTTAGGACCCGGGGTCATGCATTGCACGATTAGATGAATGTTCTGAGAAGGTAGGTTTATCATGCATCACG
The DNA here is from genome assembly GCA_036186865.1 of Eustoma russellianum. Classification (NCBI taxonomy): domain Eukaryota; kingdom Viridiplantae; phylum Streptophyta; class Magnoliopsida; order Gentianales; family Gentianaceae; genus Eustoma; species Eustoma russellianum. The sequence goes on from AP025044.1 coordinate 32,700,402, forward strand.
TATGTGACGTTGCATTTCACGCTCATTCTGCATGATTATGTGCTTGATTGTTTTAAGAAGTTCTGACCGTTATACGTTGTTTTAAAAAGTTCTGACCGTTATATGTGTTTGCTAAAACATGGACAGTCTATTTTCGTATCGACGTACTTATATGTATTTCACTACTGTCCTAGCATGTATGATCTCACAGGACCGATGCAGGCAGGGTACCTACTGAGTGACGTATTTGTCGCTCACACCGTTTGTTTTGTTTTCTTGCAGACGATTCAGTGTATGATTACATATGGGTTGGAGAAGATTCTGAGTGGGCTCAGTGGGACTCGTAGAGACTGTCGGGAGATTGAGGAACAAGAAATGAGGAAGTTTTATTTTATTTATTATTTCATTGAGGACTTAGCTTAGGGATTTTATTTTACGAACTTTACGATGTCGTTTAGGAGACTTTGACTGGATGTGATTATAGATGATTTGGGGGATTTTACTTTTGATTTGGGTTTCTGAATTGATTTATTTCGCTTCCGCAATCGAATACTCTGTCGTTTTGATAAGTGCAGGGATTCGTACAGACGCCTTATATATCCCTTAGTGGAATACGGCGGGCGTACCGGTTCTGACCTTAGGGTTCGGGACGGGGCGCTACAATATCCATGTCTAAGATTCTCTAAGTTGGCTTTGGAGGATCAAATCAATCCATAGGATGGTTAAAGACTATTTGGATATTGTCAAGACTTATGATTGAGTTGGAGACTTATGGGAGGCTGCAAAAACATGTCTTACACCTCTTATAAATTGAAGAAACTCAGATGAGCGCAATACACATTTTCATCATCTTCAAGCTTCATTTTTCATTGTTGTAGATTTTTCTCATTTGTGCAAAAGTGCTTAAAGCTTGTTAAACTCTTATTGCTTGTTCTTCATTGTTGTAATTTGAGAGAGTGTGAGTCTAACACAAGAGAAACAATACATAATTGAACTCTCTCTTGTGTTTAGACTAGTGAGAAAGTGTAATCCCTACTACTTCCTAAAACTCACTGTGAGAATGTTCTTTAAGAGAACTTTGTTGAAGTTGTAATGAAGCAAGAATTTGTTACGACCCGTATTTCTGGGTCGGTAGAAAAAGAAATAAGATAATAGAAAAGAAAATAAAAGTGCGATGTCGATAAATTCCCTTTACTATTATATCATCTTCTTTAAAGCATAGCTTTTGAGAGCTGGTCTTCGAACAACTGGTAAGGTTACTGTTTTGTGATTTTTAAGCTCACGGGTTTGAGCCGCGAAAATAGTCTCTTGCACAAAAAAGTGTAGGGTAAGGCTGCGTACATGAGATAGCGAAGCGATCTGGTCCCTCCCTCGATCCTATACAAACGTGAGAGTCTAGTGCACCAGGAACGCCCAAGCGTGACTTTTAAGGTTTTGACAAATAAATTAAAGATGAGGAGAAACGATTAAGCTAATTGAGAAATAAAGCCAAAATATATTTGGACTATTATTAATATGGTACTTGAAAGAGTTATTAGCTTAAAAAATAATTGATCAAGTGTGAGAAGAAAATCTTGGAATTTAAAGTTAAAATTGACAAGCATATTAAAACGATTTAACTTGAATAACACCTATTAAGAATATAATGTATTATAAAAGCACAATATAATAGCTCTTTCAATGTAATAATTGATTTTGTCTATCACATATCAACATTAAGTAGTGTTATTTGTGTCAACGCAAAGTTGTACGATGATATTTTAACGTCTTTTTAGTAAATTCTTTAATTTGAAACTTGACCATGTTTTGTGGATCCTCCAATATGTTACAAGGATTCGTTTGCTTAAATTACTATATTGCAAGTAGAGAGTGTTACGACCTTTATTTCTGGGTCGATAGAAAAAAAAGATAATAGAAAAGAAAATAAAAGTGCGATGTCGATAAAATTTCGGTGGAATAAAAACTGGAATAGAAATTTAATAGGACATCGGTAGTATATATCAGGGTTAGAAACGATCGGAAAAATAACCGAACAATGAAGTAACCAATATATCGATATACGACGAAACTAGGTAACGAACATTTCCGAATATACGGTAACATTTAAATAAATTAGTCTGTAGCAATTTAAGACATTAGACTAAATTAAATCTAATAGAAAGACATGACACAAGAAATTAGAACCAGTTAAATAAAAGAAAAAGAAAGTAGAACGTAATAAAATAACTTAGAAAAGAAGAAAAAGGAAAATGAATATATATATATATATGTATGTGTGTGTGTCTATATATATATATATATATATATATATATATATATATATATATATATATATATATTTATGTAGTTGGCCTCATTTTGGTAGAAAAAAGGAGAAGTGTGGTTAGAGAAAAAATACCCAACAAAATACCAAGTGCACAAAATTTTGTAGAAATCGAATGATAGTATTTTGTCATATTCTAACTACTCCCACTCCAACAAAAATCGGTCACGACACCCATTTGGATAGAAGACAAGTTTTTGTCTTCTTCAACCAAGAATACATCATTTTCTTCTACCCAAAAACTTACACCATCTTACATACTTCTTACATTTTTTTCTTACACATCCACCAAATCACCAACTACACCC